>PVIR01007293.1:0-28720 GCA_004026965.1 Petromus typicus
TCTTTGAATAAATAATAACTGAGAATATTTCAGATATATCAACTATTTATATTGGACATTTCTCTCCAATTAAAAAGATTGTAGGTGGACTACCTTACTTCTAAGTCATATTGGTCTGTATCATATTACAATACAATTTAAAAGAAATCTGCCACTAATGTTAGCAGCTTCAGTTGGCTGTGTAGTCACAACTTAGGCAATACCAATTTTTGTTCCCATAGTTCCCAATGTACTTTTATAAAAGACTGATATAATATAGTTTATTAGGCATCTTCCCTGAGTTCTTTAAAATAAGAAAGTTTTATATCCATCTTCATTCTATTTTAGTAATTTAATACAATAGAAGTTTCTAGAAACAAAAAGACACCGGGATTCCAGTACATCATTTAGGGTATTTAGTGGTATTGGTTTTAGTTGATATCTTTTATTTATTAATTTACCTGTTCCCATGCTGGGGTTTAGCTCAAGTGGTGCTGTGCCTACCTTGGAAGCACAAGGGCCCGGATTCAATCCCTGATACTGTGAAAAATAAAGAATAACACCAATTTACCAGTTTCCAGTGTACTCTTTATGTATGTATTCTTATGTTTGAAGTCTTTTTAATGGTTCATGGGTATGTGTTTGTCCAGTGACTGTGTAAAATAAGGCTTTTAAATTCACATTTTATAACAGTGTAACACAAGAACAATTAATATGCATTTTGAAGGCTACAGGAAATAAATATTAAATTGTGCCTGAGTGAGTGTTACCTCTGTGGCACCATCATATTGCAGCTGTGTAAGCCAGGAAAACTTAATGAGCATTGTCCTTGGGCCATATTTTCCCCAGCCTCCTTTTTAAGCAATATGAAGTTTTATCATCCATACCCCAATATCTTAAACTTTGTGTGCACAAGTTAGTTGTAGCTTTTCTTGATGCTTATGCTAATGTTTTATTGGAGGAAATATGTAATTTAAATCATTTATCACAAGCGTGCTAATTTGGAAAATGAGATAACAATGTGGGCCACTAGAGAGCAAATGCCCAGATGGGTTAAAGCCCTGTTAGGTCCATTGGTCTGTCTGAGGTAGCCGTTATGTAACCTTTCCTTCTTCATTCAGAACACTCTTTCTAAGAAACTGGCCACATTTCTCTTCTGCTACTGGTTCCCTGTTGTAGGATGTACTTCTCTTACCCAGTGTTCTCACTTCATTCCCCCTGTTACAGTTCAAGCAAGCATTCAAAATGCTTTATAATCTTAACTATTTTCCCCTAGTTCCATGGTACTGTAGGGAAACAATTACATCAGACTTTTTTTCCCTCCACCTACAAAGTAGGGATGGTACAAAAAACGTGCTACAGAAATCTGTAGTGTAGTTCTTTTGTTTACTTGATAAATAAATGCCTTCTCTTCTATTTACTTAAAGGTATTTTTCCTTTTTCTTAGATAGTCCCTGGAAGAATTTTTAGTTCATTTTTAGAGATCACTTTTCAGATATTCCCAGTTGGTAGCTATTTCTCCCAGATTTAGTTCAGTAATAATTCTGTGCGTGAATGAGTAAAATCTGTCTGGTTCACATAGTTTCTTTCATAGCTAGACTCAATCTCTTAACCTATCAGTCACTCCTTTTTCCTTTTTTTTGGACCGACAAATCTCTGGAATGGATTCTCTGCCCTCATCATTTTTTACAGCATATTCAGTAGATAAATTTCGATTCTTTTTTGGTTAATTGTGGCTTTTCCATTATTTTAAGCTAAGTGTAGTACTACTTTGATGAGTCACAATGATGGCCTTCCTTCAACATTTTTCCCTTTTTCAAGACAGTTTTCTCACTGAGTCTTTTGGGTCCAATCTGAAGAGTATTGCACAGTGCCTAGGAGCTTGCCATTTTGAAAGCTGCTTGTTGACTGCCTGACTTTGAGCAAGCTGCCTAACTTTCTAGGTCTGTATTTCTTTATTTGTAAAATAGGGGTTCTAATACTATCCACCTTTGTCTGTTAGAATAAATTATACTAACAAAGACTTTAAAATATCAGTGATTTAACCACATTTTCCCCCTTTCTAAAGGAAGTTCCAAGATAAGAAAACCAGGTTTTAATGTAGGGTTTACCCTAGCTCTAAGAGATGATAGCCTTCCTTCAACATTATTTCACCCATTCTCAACCTCTTGTGTTTATTAAAACACCTCACTGAGTTCTTTGGGTCCGATCTGAAGGCATTATTGCGTGGTGGTGGTGGTGGTACTATGGCCATTTGGCAGCTCTTCACCGTCATTAGCCTGTGGCTTCCATCTTCAAGGCAGTCCCTCTAACCATCATATCTACATTTCACTTATCAAAATGGAGTGAGAGGGAGAGGGAAAAGGGGCTGAAGTAGCTTTATAACTCTTCAAGAGCTTATTCAAAAGTTATACTCTGCTTAACATTCCATTGGTCAAAAACTGATAATTTGTTCACACCTAGCAGCCACAGAACAGTGCGAAATGCACAAGTTTATTCTGGATACATTTGCTACCAGAATCAAGTTTGGTTTTTAACAGAGAAGGAGAGAGCAGTGGGTATAGAAGAAGTAACTAGCAATCCTTATCCCAGAACTTAATGAGATTTTGAGTTGAGCACTTTGAATGAGATAATGCGAATAAATAGTGCTGTATCTGATCATGAGTAATACCTAGCAAATGCCAGACATTTTCATTGTCTCCTTTGTTAAAGGACCAGATTCCTAGCACTTCCCACTTTTTTTGACTCATTCACATTCTTTCCCAGAGGAATAATCTTTTATAATACCTGAATCTTACAGAAAGTCATACATGATTTCTTTGCAGAAAAGAGGTAGATAGGGGTAACATTTGCTTGTTGGAAAAACCATTTCTGCTGAAGAAGTTTTAACTTTTTACTTCATTATTAATTTGTAACATTAGAGAGTTGATAGATTTCTGTACTTTGAATTTGAAATCCTCAGTTGCTTTTCTTTTCTACTGCCTTGAACAAATTACTGTTTGATTCTAAAAATGAAATGTATTAAAAGTAATTCTTTGAACATTTTTCAATGTCTTTTAGTTAAATGGAGAGTTTGGAGTGATACAGAATGAAGATTAGAAATGATTTTAATACCTACGTTCCTTTGGCTTCACAAACAAACATCTGTGTTAACCTCCAAATTTGTATGTTTTATCCAAACACAAGTTTATTTTCTACATATCATCATCTAATGAATTTTATATACTATATGTAATTATATAGAATAATGATTTGTTACCAAGAGGTAGTGTTGAACTTCCTTTTTCTTTTCTCTCATTAAGTGGTGTGTAAATTGTCATTGAGGCACAAAGAAAAGAAGAGAATATAACTGGGAACAAAAATGACATTTTAATATAGCTACTTCCAGTTTTCAAAGTAGCTGAATTTTATATGTTGAACCACAGTGTCTTTGTGGGGGGGACTGTGCTTAACAACTGGAAATACAGTGGATACACTGTAAGTGCCTATGGTTGAATTATAGTGTTTGTTTTATAAATCAACCACCTGACTTCTAGGTATTGCAACAATATGGCGACTCTAGCCAATAACAATATGGACTTTAAAATATTTTCATGACAAAAATCATTTGTGAGTTAAGGCATATGTTAATTAGCTAGATTAGCCATTCTGTGAGGTATACATAAAGTACCTGTTTCAAAACACTATGTTCTGTACCATAAATATATACTTTTGTTGATTGTAAAATAAATAATTTATTTGTAGATTCTTTGGTGTTTCCAATAATTATCTAAACTTTATTAATTTCATTTATTCGTGGCTGTGTACAATCTTTTCTTTCTGTAATGAGTTCTTTTCAAATATCCATATATACATAGAAAAAATATTGTACAATCAAAATAGTTTCCTTAGAACATAGAGTTGTAATCTCTTCAAACTTACTTTAGTTTTTTAAAAAAATAAATACAAATAATAATTCATCAAATGGTCTAATACTTAAAGAAAAAACAAAATGGCTTAATACTTTGTAAACTACATAAGTGATAGGTTACCAGACTCAAGCAACTAACTGAGTGAAAAGTAGAATTATTCAACATTTCTTTAAAATTCTAAAATAGTTAATAAACATCTGTGATAAATAAATTGAGTAGTGTGCAAGAATAAATGAATAGACCTGCTCAGTCCTACACCTTAGTAGTATAGCAAAAAATGTGTATTATACATCCTTGAGTACAGTAACCAAAATTACTTTTCAAAAGTGAGCTTGTTTTCAAAAAAGGAATTTCCAAAAACTTTCTAGGTAATTTTAGATAATTATTAAAATTTCTGTTAAATGTTACTGAATACTCTGAAATTTTAGGTTTGAGAAAGTCTGTCATGCTGTTAAACTAACTATGTTACATTTCAGTGTGGAGAACAAAAGTTAAGACATATAATAAAGAGGTGTTGTCTCTTGTAATCGGTTCATTAAAATAAAACAATAGTTTTGGTGCTTTACATACAAAATGCTAGCTTTACTTTCTTAAAGTTAGAAATTTTTAGTAAATATAGATAATTATAACAGCTTACAAGATCATATCAATGATATTTGTTTAATATAATTTCTTGAACCATTCTGTATTTTTATCAAGAGTACAGTCACCTCTTTATACTATACACACATTTTAGATTTCATCCAAGTTCTTTCTGTCCAGCATGTATTCCTTTAATATTACTCTCTTCATGTTTATTTATATAAGCAAATGAACTTCAATATTGGCTTCATCATTCTTTTGCTTAAGCTAGTATTAAGCAAACTAATGATTAGGAAGATAAATCTGTCATAGGTCATATATTCCAAAGCTAGAAACAAATAATTTTTAACTTGCATGCTATTTTAAATTGTCAATATTATAGCGTTGCTTTATTTGCAAGGATAATTATGATTCAGATGCTATATTTTTAATATCATTACATTTTAAGGGATTTATCATAGTTTATTAGATACATATATCTGTAAGATTGTATTATCACATGTATTATTTCCACTGATTTTAAACACAACTGATAAAACAGCTACTGTGTTTATTTTGCTGTTCTTAGCTTTTTACATGAGGCTTGAAAATAAGTCCAAAGAATTCATCATATATCTTTCTGCTTTTTGTTTGATGGTTATGGACAATATTGGGGTTGAACTTATGGCCTTCTGTATGCTAGGCAATCTTCTCTAGCACTGAAATGCAACCCCATCTTCTGTATTTTTAATCTAATAAAACAAAATCTCTTTACTTGTAGGAATTTAAAGCACATTTTTATGTCTTATAATATTTCATTACTGAAGTGAGGATTATGTTAAAAGTTTTATTTGCTAATGTTTAAATCTAGTCAATATAAATTGTTGTGAAGATACCTCTGAACTACGTATGATAATCAGTGATTTGAAAGTCTGTGAGAGGGTGAGGCATTTTATACAGAACTCAGACTTTAAGCCATACAAAAAGCCCTATGAAATAACTGTTGTCCCTATTTTATTATAGAAATGTTCAAATTTTTAAAAGAGAAGGATCTTTCTTGAGTCGATAAGCAAGTTAGTGAAAGTTAGGCTCCAGAATCCATGTGAATTTCATTATACTGTATTTTTTCCTCATAATGTATTAGTTCTGTGGACTTTACAAGTCATAAAAAGTTAGCCTGTTTTTCAGTGAGTTTGATATATAAAAATCCAGATTCACAAATAGACAAATTTGAAATATTTGTTAGTCTAGTGAGATGATGATTCACCTCATGTTCTTTCAATGACATGACATAACATGACATTAAAAATATGACTTGCTTTTCCAAAATTCAGTTTTTGACTTAACATCCTAGGAATACTGCATTGTGAGGTGGTATCAAGTGAGACAAGCCATTTTTGGTATTCTGAAATCATACTTCTTCATGAATTCCTATTTTGTGCCAGGAACTGGGTATTAGGAGGATGTAAGTTGCCTGAAAAGATCCAAGAAGGAAATTCTTAAGGGCTTACAAATAAAAATGTGAAAGTTTCACTTGTACATTTTATATGATTTCTTGAATGGAAAGTATTTCTGAATTTTTTTTAAAGACACTAAAGTTAAAAACTAGATATTGTCTGAGTCAGAATGGTGTATACATTTGTAATTCACCACTTCAGGGAGACTGAGGCAGTGGAAGCCTGGGCTATTTAGTGGGCTCAAGGCTCGCGCAGACAGTAAAGTAAAACCCTGTCTCAGAACGCAACAACAACAAAAACCTACATATTTTCTGTGTACTTACAGCATATGTAAGCACTCGAATATATGAATCCAAAAGCAACAGAATTTGAATTTAAATTAGTACCTTTATAAAAAGTTACAAGGGTAACCAACCTAGAAAAATTTCCTTAATATTGTTATTTTACAAAACTGTGATTTATCAGAAGCTGAGAAGGAATTAAATACATCAAGATATAATTTGTGTAGAGATGCTGCATAAAAAAGAACAATTTTTAGTAGTTTTTAACAAGATTAACTTTGTTATAAAAATTAAATTCTATTTTTGTGAGTTGATACAAAAACCTCACTTGTAATTTTTCTGAGGAGATTTGTTCAGCTACATCTCCTCTAAAAAAGATGTGTCAGGGCTATTATCTACAATGAAATCTTGTTACAGAAAATCTGGCTTTGACATTAAAACATAACATTTTTTTCAATATTGAAGTCCAAATGCCAAGGAAAAGTCAACTTATAAAGTGGATAGGTATATAAACAGTTCAATTGTAGAGACTGTTACATTTTTCTCTGGTTTCTTTGAGTCTGATTAAAACATTTAAAGTACCTAAGACAATCTGATACTTCAGTAGAAAAAAATTTAGTATTATTAGTATGCATAACAAAAAGCTACATAGTTAAATGTAGAGTTTGTTGTTTTTTAGTGAGAATTCTTGAAAGCACTTTGGAATATAATCTATTTTAAAAGGTTCTTTTTATTACGAACAGCCAACTGGTGTTGTAAGTGGAAGTCAGTTATAATTTCAGAAGTGATATTATATTAGCCTTACTCATTCTAAGTTTTTATGAGTAATCAAAATTTTGGTATGGATCCTAATTTATCTATTCAACCTCAGCCAAGATTTTAAAAAATCTTTTGTTGAAGGTTAAAATTAAGGTTTAATGATTTAATGATTTAATTTCAAAGGAGAAAATTTAAGATATAACTAAAGAATGAATACAGAGAAATGATTTAGGTGTTCTTTGTAGGAGCAGGTTTGTGTTGGGGAATGGACTTACATTTAAAGTCAGCTTGTATGATAGATTTATTTCCTAGAAACAGCCAAATACAAAATGATTTTTTAAAAATACCATGAAAAAATCAACACAACTCAGTGATTGTAATATTTAGTATTTAGATAAGTATTGAAAAGAATCAATGAAGTTCTTTCCTAAGAATGTTTAGTTATATTCATTTAATATTCTTGAGCTAGAAAAAGGAGTAAATGTATAGGAAGATTGTGAAAATGGACTCCTTTATTCTAATACTATAGACCCTGGTGAAACTAAGTTAACCATGTGGTTTTGGAGCTCAGTTGAGCAAAGGGAAGAATTTGCTGATTTTTGTCACTTCTGAGACTGGTTAGAGATGTTGTAGCCTTCCAGGGGTTATATCAGAGTACAATACAGGTATTGTGCAAAATCATAAGTGATACTACTTATTTTTAAAGTGACACATGTAACTTTTTATTATAGATATTAATACAAGCAAAGAACCTGACAGTGTTTAATATTTTTTATTGTCATCAACAGTTTTCTAGGAATTTTAAGCAAAATATCAGTTCACCTGTAATTGTATTTTGAAGTACAACAACTGTGAATAAGCTTCTAGTGCCTGCTATTAAAAATCAAATGAACAGCTTTAATGTCTTTTTACAATCCCATTTTGTTTCACTACAGCTCTGTTTCAAGGTAGAGCTGCACATATGTTTTACTCTCAGTGGTTTATTATAACAGTTCAGTTTCTTTGTAGATTTTTTGCCATAAATAGAAAGGATGTTAAACCTTCTAGCCCCCTTAAAATATTTTGTTACCATTTACTTAAATAAACTACAGATGAATACATGCTTGTTTTTTGTACAAGTACCCAAGACATGGTGATTGAAAGATAGCTTAAGGAAAAATAAACAAATAGCAAAGGCATTCAGTCTTTATTTACAGTATATAGATGATTACCGGTCTCATTTTAGGAGAAGGAGTCTGATCAGCAGGAGCACCCCAGAGAAGGGCATGTTTAGTGATATAATTTACATACCGTTAGCTCACAGTACTTGATTAGCAGCAGGGCTCTGTAGTACAGAGCTAGCCCGACACATTATTTGGGATGCCTTTGATGCTGTGGTTTCCGAAGCTTGCTGGCTGCATGCTTGTTGCCTTTGTTCGTGAGACAGGTAATTACTTGATAAAATGAAGTGCATCGCTGTGAACAATTGACCCTTTAGAACAATCCAGGCTGGTCAGCAGTCTAAAACCACACTTTAAAGCCATCATGATAGCCTCAAACTTGAGAGTTTCCAAGGTACAGACAAAGGTGTTGTCTTCCTTTAGTACAAGTCGAGTGCCATTTTCAGACTTTATGAAGTATTTAAATTGAATGATATTTGATGATATTGAGAACTCCTCTGGAAATCCATCCAGCCTGCTTTTGGATACCAGAACAATTCGAGATTTTATTTTTGAAATGAAATCAGGAGCATTACAGAAGATTCTCAGTCCTTGTGAACGATCATGGTTATCTGTAATTTCCAAGAAAGTAGTCTCTCTAGGTGTTAGCTGTTCTTTTTCCCACCTGGATTTCACCTCCTCCGCCAGTCCTTTAAGCTGAAAGAATTCTGCTTCTTGTGCAAGAAGTTGATTTTCTCGGAACCCTTCAGGCAGTAGAAGTTCTCCATTTCGTAGGAAGTTTAGGACATGCCTGAAGAGGAGCCCATCCCTGTCTATGAAGTAATGGCCATCAGCATCAAATGGGCAGAGGATTTTCCCATTTACAATCCCTTCAAGGAAAGTATCTGGGTACTTGGTCAGTGTTTGTTTTTGCGTAATGTATAAATATCCACCAACGTTGAGGGTCATCAGTGTGGATTTGCAGTTCTTTCCTTGCTCAGTGTCTTCCAGGCTGTTGTGTTTCCCTTCATACTCCTTTTCTTTTTCTCTTCTGATTATTTTACGCTCCATTTTTGAAGATGTTATTTCAGTTTGTTCTTCTTGGCTTTGAGATTTCTTTTTAAAAAGAAACACTACTGCACAAACACGCCTTTATTCAGTCTCAGTCTGACGAGGGAATGGAAATGCTAGCCGCGTCGCCTGCGCTGTCAGCTCAGCTTTGCAGTAGGTGGCGTATCAGCTATGTGTGCAGGAGCTTTCTGGAGTAAGACGAAAAAGCGAATTCGCATTTAACTGTATCAGGGAAGGGATTTGTTTTCAGAGGGGTTTTATGTATATTCTTTCAAATGGTAAAGAGTTAACTTGGAATAAACTTGGTTTTTTGTCACCAGTCAAGCAGTCACAAATGTTTAATTCTCTAGCTAAATGTGAATTTCTCTTCACTTTTAAATGTCTTAAGTTATTTCTTAGACAGGCTTAATATTAAATAATACCATTGTTGGGGAAATAGTCTTGTCGCACTAGTATCATTTTTAAAAGTAAATGATAAACCTAGGGTGAAAATGACCAGGCATATAGAATTTTCTCTCCTTAGAAAGTCATGTATTTTAATGTGGCATATTCATTTTTGAGACCCAAATAAGAGTATTTAAACTTATTTGTGATATCGCACTCAAATTTAATTGGATTTGCATGTAATTCTGATGAAGGGCTCTTCGTTAGATGAAAGGAAATGTTCGTAATATCTTTTCATAAAAGGTTTTTTTACTTTTTACCCTAAAGGTAAAAAAAATCAAATAGGCTTTGTAGTAATGATTCATTTTTTTTTTCGGATTGAAAAATTCATGAGCTCATTTGGCCCTAAACTTGCTTTGGTGCTACACAAAGACTTGTACTGTTATAGAAAATATTATACTGTGTCCGTGTATGTGCATATATGTGTTGGGAAGATAGAGGAGAGATTAAGATTTGGAATGCCTGCTATGAATATTGTTGTGGCAAGTTAATTTTTGTCTGACAAAATTTTTGTCTGACAGTGCCTCAGAGAATGAAAGGGCAGTGTGTGATGCCTACATGACCCCGTATCCCTCTCCTTCTCTTTTGACTTGCTTTCAAAAGCTTTTCTAGGGTTCTGAGCTTTCATTTCTGGAATTTAAAGAACACCTTTTAGAGACGTGAACATTGTGCCCAGTGCATTATTACTTGACCTCTTACTAAATTATTTTGAAGAACTACATTGTTTTTAGAATTAAACTTGAGATTTTCTAAATTATTTAACTGTATGTTGATAAGTATTAGAACAGATTCTTATAAAAATGCCTACCTTTTATTTTCTGTAAATTGTTTGATTTTCTTAGATATAAAAAAGTCATATCCTCAGTTATATCAGGCACTGAATTTAACATTTGTTGTTGAGATATCAAAAGCTCAGTGACACTGACTGAAAACAAAGACAAAATATTTTCAGAGCTGAGTTTTTGCTTGGAAAGAGTGAAATTAAACTTGCTCATTTACCAAAGATGAAGTTGCATTCAAGAAAATGTTTCATGTTTTATCAAGGACTGTATAGGGCAAAGCCACCATTAGGACCAGCAGTTCTCTCAGACATGCAGCATTTAAGAAGAGTCTGCTCTTGTTAACAACAATCTCATGTGTGTTGATTTTTTCTTTTTTTTAAAGAATCCAGTCTTTCTGTCACTATCACTTGGAGGAGGTGGAAAATACTCAGGTAATTCTTACATTACCACTACAGATAGTCACTGAGTAGCGCCATGAAATAAATGTAATAGCAAAATCATAACAATTTCATTCACATAGTCCTCTTTTTATGAACTTTATGGCATACCAGAATCAGTACAACATGACTACAAGGTAATGACGGAGACTGCTGGAATTTTCTTGTATATTTAAATAAGGTGGCATAGTTAGATACTGTGTAATGCTGCCCCTATTTCCTTAACACCCTTGTTTGGTCAGTCTGGAGGTGCCTCAGTGGAGAAGCTGTGGTACTAAGAATGCTAGAGGATAGGCTTCCATGGAGATGGTGAGGAAGTAGGAGATAAAGCAGACTGTTGCTAGTGAGACTGCCCTCTTCAGAAGTCTTCACTTCAGAGCTTCCTTGCTAATGCAGTTTTGGATTCTGCTGCCAGATTTTCAAAACCACTGATGAGTGTTCGTTGCTTCTGCAGGCTTGTCTTATTAGTCTGTTCTAAATTCCTATGTATTTGAAGTAGGGAGTGCTTTGCAGAGGTACTGTCAGTCAGGTCCACGTGAGCCTAAAACTACAAAGTGCTGCCTCTATACCTATGCTAAGGGAAACATTCCTGGTTTATGTGACTATTTCTGTGCCTCACTGCAAATACAAACTAGAATTAATTCAAGGGTTTCAGCAGGACTTAATCTACATATCAAAAATTAGCTACCTGTATATATTTGGCCATGGAATTTGAAGATTTCATCCTTGTGGGCAGAAGATAAGAGCCTGTTTTCTTTTCATGACATTAACCCAAGAGGTAGATCATCATTATCTTAGATGTCTGTAATCATATACATGAAAGAGCCTGTTCACCAACTTTGTGAATTTAAACAGATGCTTGTCTGAGGTCACTGGGCCCTGTGGCTAACAAAATCTTGGCACAGTCGTCCACCATGAGGCAATGCTAATCTGCCATCTGCATTGTGTCTAATTTATTCCAAGATAATGGAAAGAATTCCCATCTTTTCTGCCAGCTCCTAATGGGAAATGAGGTCCTTGCCATCACCATGATTGAGTAACATATAGGACATCATCATAAATGTGCTTGCACCCCTTATATACCAGAGCTATTTCCATGCCATGGAAGTAAGTGGAACTTTACCAGGAATGTCTCTTACCTGGTTGGAAGATGTATAAGGTTGGATAATACTCCTAGACTCAGCAGATCATTCCTCTGTGAAATTCAGATTGTTTATCAGAGAAAATGGACACACACATATCTTTTGTACTGTTAGGGATTGAACCCAGAACCTTATACATGCTAGGCAAGCACTCTAACACTAAGTTGTATCCCCATCCCTACCAAATCTTTTTGGTTGTTTTCACCTGTGTGCTTATTCTGCATATCTTTTAAAGGAATTTGTTCCCACAATCCTAGACAGTAAAAATTATAACTAGATTAGCAGCTGTAAATGTCTACTTTATGAATCTGTGCTTTGACCTTCCTATGCTTTTCACAAACTGAGTTTCCTTTTTTATTTTTATCTTTCTCTTTGCAGTACTAGGGATTGAACTCTGGCCCTTGTGCTTCCATGGTAGGCAGAGTACCACTTGAACCAAATCCCTGGCCTGAGTTTCCTTTTTTGACACATGGCTTTCTTCTTTGTACCCTCTTGCTAATAGCACAAGAAGTGAGAAACACTCATCTTGATATCTCTGTGAATATTTTTTAAGTCTTTTGTTTGTTAAAAAGTAAAACAAACTGTACCATTGTGCTTGATATTTTAAGAATCAAAGATTTTCTGTATTATAGTTTTATTTGAATGTCAGAACTTGAATTTTAACCTGCATGAAATGTTTTCTAAGACTGGAATCATACTAACGCAAGTACAATGTTAGCTATGTTACATAATCAGTACAGTATGTCACAAACTATGCACAGTGATGAAACCTTCCTCAGACTCATTGGACATGAACTCTGGCCAGAAGATGATGTGAATGTGTCATTGCAGTCCAATGAAAAGATAAATATACTTGTAAATGTTCTGCAGTATTCAACCAAGTCTTCAAAAAACCTAGGAAACTTGGCTGCACTGGGAAATTTTTTAGTTTCATTTGAGGAGTGTATAAAATAAAGCACTGTATGTGAAAGAAAGCACAAATATAATTGACAGACTAGTTGAGAAGTAAAATTCCATTTCATGTTTCTTTGCCTTCCACTAAAGAGATAATCTTGACAACAGTTTATAAGTCACATTGATTCATAACATACTTTGGTAGATCAGTGTTTGAAGAAAACCAATGTTTTTATAATTTTGTAAGCAGAAGTCATACTTTAAACTTTTTTGATGAAGGTTTATTTTGAAATATGGCCTCTGCATTAATATTTATTTATCTTAGGATCTTATTGTAACTAAATAAAAAAACACTTCTATGAACCATCATATCAACACTGAAGTTGTAATATCTAGAAGTTATTTATATAATGTTGTTTAGCAAAATGGAGTTTTACTGTCTCTTGGGGGAAGCATTAGTTTAGGTAATAATTATTACCTACAGTTTCTAAATGAATGATATGACTTAGAAGACTGTTGTAAAAATATCATTGTGAAATCAGTGACCAAAGAGGGTCTGCTCCCAAATGCTGCCCCCTTCCCACTATCTCATCCTGTTATCCTCTTGACCTAGATCCTGTGGGTCTTCATTGATGAGACTGTGTAGAAGAGGATGAGATAGTGACTTATGTGAACCCATGTGGTTTCTTAAAGAGTGAAGTGATTATAGAGTAGGGATAGAGAAGTCTCAGTAACATTCTATCACACTTTTAACATTTCTGTAATTAAGCTGTGGCTTAAAATCATGTCTAAGTTTGAGCTGGGCATGGTGGCTCATGCCTGTAATTCTAGCACTCAGGAAGCAGAGGCAGGAGGATTGATGTGAGTTCAAGGCTGAGGCTACATAGTAAGTACAGGGCCAACCTGAACTACAAAGTGAGACTCTGTCTCAAAAAAACTAAAATATAGGGCTGGGTATTTAGCTCAGTGGTTCTGGCATCTGCCTGGCAAGCGCAAGGTCCCAGGTTTGATCCCTGGTAACTACATACCACAGTGCCATGTGTAGTGGCTCACACCTGTCCTCCTAGCATTCAGGAGGCAGAGGCAGGAGGATTGCTGAGACTTTGAGGCTGACCTGGGCTACATAGTGAGTCCAGGGCCAGCCTGAACTACAAAGCAAGACTGTCTCAAAAAACAAAACAAAACAACTAAAAAATAAAATAAAATCATGTCGAAGTTTGATGCCAGTATTGTATCTTTTGTGAAGTACATTAAACAATGACAAATACTACAGTGCATCTTTGAGCAGCTCTGAGAACTATTTCCTTCATATCTCAAGAAAATAACAGACTGAGAGAAGGTTGGAGGGAAGACTGAGAAAGAAGATGAGGGGGTGGAATAAAAATGTAGCTGCTGGCTCTTCCCCACCCACTACAGTTGAACCAGGTTCTTTAGGAATTAGGCACAGTTTTTTTGTTTTGTTTTGTTTTGTTTTTGAGACAGGGTCTCACTTTGTGATTCAGGCTGGCCCTGAGCTCAGCCTCAAACTCACATCACAGCAATCCTCCTGCTTCTGCCTCCTCATTGCTGGGATTACAGGCATGAGCCACCATGCCCGGCACTGTGGTATGTGGTACTGATTGCTGCTGGGTGTGAATCTCCATGCCCAGTATTGTATGTGGTTGCCGGGGAATTGAACCCGGGCCCTTATACTTGCAAGACAGGCGCTGGAACTGCACTCCCTGGCCCTTGGCACAGTATTTTTAAAAAATGTTCCTCCAGGTGATTCTAATGAGCAACCAATGTTGACAAACCCCCAGGTTAAGGAAATTTATGACCTCAGGAAGAGTTATCTGAAAAAAGTTCTTCATGGTGGGTTCATAACTTTTACCTTTGTTAGGTAGAAAGATCTTTTTAACATCAAAATATCTTGAAAATCATAAAGAGCTAAACTACTGTATGATAGTACTGCTGTTACTAATTAAATATAGTAAAAAGAACAGGAGTTACCAAAGGTGAAATTTTATCCAACTTGAATTATATTCAGTTGATTGTTTTTAAATGTTGTCATTGAATCCTTTGTGAACATTAAATGGATATTGTGCCTTTCAACTGTAGTCGTCCTAAGTACAGAGGACTTTCTAAGCACCGAGTATTTCCTAGTGCTCTCATTATATCTACCATAGCATTTGGTACTGTTTGGCCAAAGCATAGCTCTGTAGTGTAAGTCTGTTCTCTGGAACACCTAAAAATCCAGAAGGTTTTTTCTGTTTGTTCATTTTTGCTATTTTCTCCTTCTTTTTTTCCCCCCATTTTAAGTGTCAGTGCTAAAGCCGACAGCATCACATTATAGGTTGTGGATCCCTCATCTAAAAATCTAAAATGTTTGTTTTGTTGTCCTCTGGTCCTGGAAATTGAACCCAGGACCTCGCACATACTAAGCAAGTGCTTTGCCCTAAATTGTATCCCCAGGTCTCCTAAACGGTTTTTAAAGAAGTTTTGGGTTTTGAATTTTGGGGTTAAGGATATTAACCAATAAAGCCTTTGAAAATATTACAGAATCTAAGAGAAAGCAAATTGGAAATATGCTGGTCCTAAGTATTTTGGATACTAGAAAAAATCAGCTTCTGTTACAATACAATGTTTTCTCTGCCTATTTAATTTTATTATTGTATACAACTTATTACTGTATATAGAATAGCATTTGTTTTATAACTGAATTTATCTGGGGTTTTATCAGTCTCTTGAAAGCAACTTGGAGAATTAGAATTACATCTGTTTTACAGCATCATGTTTATATCTGTACTTAAGGTATTTTTATATTGATTTAATTAGGTATATGGCATAATAAGCAAAGACTATAATCTGAAGTATAGGTATAATGTCTTGTGAGCTTTGCTTTTTAAATATTGAGACTCACATTTTTTTCATGCTCCTTCACTAGATTCTTTTTGATGGGAAGTCAGTTTTTCTAAACTGATAGAGCATCTAGACTTGCCAGACATTGGAGCTGTGCTGACTGCTTTCTTTTCTGCTCCTTGACACCAGGACTTTTCATCTACCAATTTTTCGTTCAGGAGTGTAACTATGATAACCTGTTTTCCAGTTCACAGAGAGAATTTGAAGGGGAATTTATAGGTGAGGAAGTTGAATGTTTTTTAGATCCTGAGTCCAGTCCTCAAACTATAGTTTCAGTATTTATTTTAAATTGAGAATTCCCAACACACTAGACATGTTTTATAATTTTAATATTAAGAAAATATGTATAAATTGATGACTTAACAGGGCAGGTCACATGCCTGTAATCCCAACTACTGTATTCAGAAAGTCGAAGCAGAAGGATTGAAAGTTTAAGGCCAACCTGGCAGCCAGGAAATTTACCAAGACCTTTTCTCAAATAAAAAGAGCTGGGGACATAGCTCTCCCTAAGTTCATTCACCACCAATGGAAAACATAACATGCTATAACTTTAAAGAATATTTATGTGATTTCTATTCACTACCTTTGAGGTAGATAATCAGATTTATTGAAATTGATTAAAGTCTTCTATTCCTAAAATTCTTGAAGGCCAAATAGAGATCAGAACAGCAATTCACAAATTTGAATAAAGATCACCTTTTCATATTCCTATTAATTTTAGAATAAGTTTAGCTAACTTGTTTGTTAAGATGCCATGTGGCATCACCCTGATATTCACAGGCAATAAAACTATTAGGAAAGTATTTCAAGTGAGGAAAAAAAAAGATTATAAGAATGTTTAAAAGGCTGAAGATTTAGCTCAGTGGTTTCAATGTCTGCCTGGCAAGCGCAAGGGCCCTAGTTCGACCTCTGGTACCACTATCACAATGCCAGGCATAGTGGCTCACGCCTGTAATCCCAGTACTCAGGAGCCAGAGGCAGGAGGATTGCTGTGAGTTTGAGGCTTGCCTGGGCTACATAGTGAGCTCAGGGCCAGCCTGAACTACAGAGTGAGACCCTGTCAGAAATAAAAAGAATGTTTAAAATGATGTACCTTTTAAATGGACTTCCTCTCTGGCAATACTTCTTCTGTCCTTTTCAAAGTCACAGGAGCGATGTAAAAAGAAAGTCCCCTCCAGTGCTGGAGCATCAGTCCAAAGTTTTGGTTACTAGTCCACTGGTCTATTTTAAGTAGAGTTTGAAGTGTCGTAAAAGGCCTCCACATTCAAATAGGTTTAGTGGCCTTGTGGAAGTGAATGACTAAAACTTCTTGATACCTCAGGACTTCCTGATTTACATGATCTCATTACTTACATGCCAGTGCTAATAAGTACCCTTCCTGCTTGCTCATTACTTTAACTTGCTCAAGCCAGCGATGCCCTTACATTGAAAGAAGCAATACCTGAGCCGGCGATTTAGCTCAGTGGTTCAGCACCTACCTCACAAATGGAGTGTCCAGTTTAAAAAAAAAGGAACCAACACCTGGTGATTTCAGTTTTTGAACACAAAAATGTTTTAACAAGCAGATATAGAAGAGGAAGTTGCAAGTTAGAGCAGAAATTTTCAGAATTTCAAATTTTAAACAGCCTCTGTTGTCATTCCAAGAAATATTTTCTAATGTATACCCAGAGAAAATTTAATTGCATCTAGATTCTTTTGAAAGTATAACAACCAAAATAAACACTAATGAAATAAGACACTCCCAATTGGAGGAGAAGGCCCATGTTTTTATTTGAAATGTTTTTATTTGAATGTTTTTATTTATATGAAAGAGAACTGGAAGAGATCTCTGAGATGCCAGGAACTTCATCATCGAAATACTGAGGCTCAAAGATGTAGTTTCTCCAAAGGAGCGCTGGACAGAATCCTGCTTTTTATAAGATGTGCTTTGTGTATCCACCCTTTAAAATTTACTCGCACTTTTTGTTGGGAAACTAAATGATAGGATGTACATAAGTAAGATAGCATCAGCATCTTTACACATACTAAGATTCTTTTGGCTGCAAGTACTTAACAGAAACCAGTTAGCAAACCTACCTAACCACACAGGGGTGGTGTGGGGCGATTTAGAAAAGAGCTAGAATTTTTCCCTTAACCCAAAGAAGCATCAAACAAATAACAAAGCTAGAGAATGAAAAATAAGAGCTGAACCACTCTAAAGCCTTCAGTACGATTTGGAAGCTTCAGTGCTTTTCTTCAGATTGCTAGCTTTGCCTGTCCTTCCAGTGGTTTGTAGCGAGTCCCTTAGTTGAAAATTTCAAGTAAAAGGGGCACTTGTTCATAGCAAAAACCTCTGCTAAAGTTGTTCACATGCCTTCGATTCCCTTCCTTCACACCTCCTGAGTGGATTAAATAGTGGTCAGCTTGGCATGTCCAGCTGAACTGAATCATTGTGATCTGGACATGAAAAGTCCACCTGAGGATTGTTGCCAGTGGCATAAAAAGAGAACTGGAAGGGAAGATCCTTTGCTATTGAATGATTTTTTGGAAAAGCTTGCCGTGACTGGTTTTCCTGATGTGAACTTGGCTGATCTCATCGGAGGACTAGCTCAGGAATCGCTGGGAATGACTGCTGTTCTCATTAGGGGAGCCCTAATCTTAGTCTTAAGTATCGTTTCTTGGCTGTAGTGTAGATCCCTCAGCCTGATGACAAATCCTTCACCCCATAAGCTCTGTCTACCACTGGCCCTTGGGCCTTCTCAGTGCAGATCTTCAGTACCGACTTGCAGGAGACATTCTCACAGACTCTGGGCCTCCAGCTGTACTCGTGGAGGACGTTATCCTGAGCTCTAGGCCGTTAGCTGAACTTGTGTGTGACGTTCAGTTGGGCTTCAGGCCCCCAGCTGGATTCTTTGGGTTACCAGTGTGTGCACAGATCTCTTACATTCCTCTGCATTTGACTTTTGGGAGTGACTTACACAATCTGTAAGTTATGTATCCAGTAAGTCTATTCTCTTGCAAACCCTGACTGCACCACCACCACCCCAACCACTTGTCTAAATTTTATCCATTTTTAGGTGTAACATAAGCAGTGCTTTCTCTAACAAGGCTCTTCCTGATCTCAAGCTGGACATAATCTCTTTTTGCATATGTTTAATCCTAATATTCTGTGTATGTCTTAATTTTATGACACATATAACTATAACAAATTCTACTTTCTACAGTAGAATCCCGTAGATCATAAGAAAAGACCTATAGTTGATCAGTTAAAATGTAGGAAATAATTCTTTTTGTTTGTTTGTTTTTTGTTTATGAGACAGAATCTTATTTTTGTAGTTCAGGCTGGCCCTGAGCTCAGCCTTGAACTCAGCAATCCTGCTGCCTTTGCCTCCTGAGTACTGGGATTACAGGGGTGAGTCTCCAAACCCAGTATTGTTGTATGTGGTTACTGGGGATCGAACCTGGACCCTTGCACTTGCAAGGCAGGTGCCAGAACCACTAAACCCCAGCCCAGAAATAATTCTTCAAATGATATCGATATACATTCCTAACTACCTTAAACATTTCATTTAGACTTTATATAAATGTATAACTGTTGGTATACATGTAAAGTTAAGTCTTTGAGTATAAAATACTAATTGACTACTTTCTCTTTCTTTTTTTATTTTTTAATTTTTATTTATTTATTTATTTATTTTTGAGACAGGCTCTCACTTTGTAGTTTAGGCTGGCCCTGAGCTCAGCCTCCAACTCACATCACAGCAATCCTCCTACCTCTGCCTCCCGAGTGCTGGGATTACAGGCGTGAGCCACCATGCCCAGCACTGTGGTATGTGGTACTGATTGCTGCTGGGCGTGAGTCTCCACACCTAGTATTATATGTGGTTACTGGGGAATCAAACCCAGGTCCTTAAGTTTGTAAGACAAGCACAGAACCACTCAGCTAAATCTCCGGCCCTACTTTCTCTTTCTTATAGAAACTAAAGCCATAAATTGGATTTTCAGTTTTGATTTCTTCAGAAAAGGAGAAAAAGTTAGACATTGTAACACATTAAAAATGTACATCCTTCTAGAATTTTGTGCTTGTCTTCCAGTCTCCAGCTGTCTAGAGATGAGAAACCTTTATATCAAAGCTTACCAAAGCAATCATCTTAGTTTTTATAGAAACATCTCCTTTTCCTGCATACTCATAATTTAGTGAGTTTGCATAATGCATAATCAAATGGCATGATTATTAAAACTAGCATCAACAAATTCTCGAATATTTGAACAGAAGTATGTGGGAGTACTAGAGATTAACCTGCTACCCACTTCTTATGGGCATCTGTCACTATATTTTATGGTGAGAAATCACAAGCCTTTGCTAATCTGGAAGTGACTTAAATGGAGGTGCATCAACAGTGCCTCTGTTGTATTAAAATGATTTGTATGCCTGTTCTGTCATTTTTCTAGACCTGCAACTTTCAAAATTGATCTGTGGGGCCGGGGAGTTAGCTCAGTGGTTCCAGCGCCTGTTTTGTAAACGCAAGGGCCTGGGTTGGATTCCCAGTAACCACATACCATACTGGGTGTGGAGACTCACGCCCAGCAGCAACCAGTACCACATACCACAGTGCCAGGCGTGGTGGCTCACGCCTGTAATCCCAGCACTCGGGAGGCAGAGGCAGGAGGATTGCTGTGATGTGAGTTGGAGGCTGAGCTCAGAGCCATCCTGAACCACAAAGCAAGACCCTGTCTCAAAAAAACCTAAAAAAAAAAAATTGATCTGTGAACTGTTAGGTAGAGAAATCTCTGAAACCCTTTCAAAGTGTCTATGAAATCAAAACTGTTTTCCTATTACTAATACTCCTTTTTTTTTTAAGTCTTATTCTTCAAAAATGTCTTACTTTCTAATGTATACATCAATAATTAAGGCTCACATAAGTGAAAGCTCTATGATTTTTCTCTTTTTAAAAGCAAATATTTAACTGACAAAGCTTATGCATTTGTTGTGTACAGCATGTTTTGGAGTATTTAACAAAATAGGATAGCTAACTCAAGCTGCATTCATGCTTCTTAAGAATATGTGCTTTAGTAAAGGATAATAGGGATAAAGAAATGGTTAGTGGGAATATAAATTATTGAATCCACAATGGAAATCAGATGAAGGTTTTTCAAAACACTAGAAGTAGAAAGCACCCTATGATCCAGCTACACCTCTCCTCAGTGTGTACCCAGAGGAATTAAGGTCAGCATACTGTGCAGATGTGTCTTAGTCACTCAGAGACACAATACTTCCAGCAGCCACAAATTAAAGGAGGAGAGGTTTATTTGGCTCACACTTTATAGAGCTTTCAGTCCATAATCCACTCGCTTCCAGGCAGGATAGTCTGAGAGGGGTTATAGCGGAGGAAAAGCTGCTCAGCTCTTAGTAGGCAGGAAGCAAAGAGGAAAGGGAAGAGCCTGAGACAGATGGGCCCTTCCAGGACAGGTAGCCAGTCTCCCACCTCTTCTGATCAGCCCCGCTGTAAGCCTCCAGGAACCAGTCACCTTCCAAAAGCCCAGCCTTTGAGCTTTTGAGGCTTTGGGAGGACATTGAAATATGAGCCATAATATTGTATTTATTGTGGCAAACTTCACAGTGGCCAAGTCATGGAATCAGACTGCCTTACCTGCTCATTGCCAGGTGAGTGGTCTATATACACATTGGACTAGTATTAAGCCATAGAGACCAAAATCGTATCATTTCCCAGAAAAACGTATGAACAGGAAATCATAGTAAATGAAATAAGCCAGACTCAGAAAGACAAATTTTATGTGTTTTCTCTCATATGTCGAATTGAGAGGGTTGGGAAGATAGGAAGGCAAAAGAGACTAGTAGAGAAGAAGAATGGGTTATCAGTGGGAGAAGGGGGGAGAGTGGGGAGTGGGTATGATCAGGATATGTTATATACATGGGTGAAAATATCAAGATGAAACCTCTTATTCCGTGTAAGCAATAAGTACTTTTTGAAAGAAGTATGTGCCATAAAACAGAAGCTCAGAATGTCTCTGCTCAACTCTGCTTCTTTTTTTTTTTTTTTTTTTTTGAGACATGGACTTGCTTTGTGGTTCAGGCTGGCCCTGAGCTCAACCTCAAACTCACATCACAGCAATCCTCCTGCCTCTGCCTCCCAAGTGCTGGGATTACAGGAATGAGCCATCACACCTGGCACTGTGGTATGTAGTACAGATCGCTGCTAGGGTGAGTCTCCACACTCAGTATTGTATGTGGTTAGCCGGGGATCGAACCCAGGTCCTTGCGCTTACAAGACATGCGCTGGAACCACTGAGCCAAATCCCCAGCCTCTCAACTCTGCTTCTTAGGGCAAGTGCCCTGTTTCATTTTTCTTCTGTTGTTCCTGATAGGCTTTGCATCATCTTTTATATAATGGGCAGGAAGTATTTCATAAATGTATAAGAATGAAATGCAATCATTTAAAAATATGTATGGTTTTCCAAGTTGAGCAACAAATACCTTTAAAGGTTCTTGTATTAATAGGATCTGTAATAACTTTCACTTGAAATCTTAGAAAAAAAAGAACCATGATTCAGGAGGAAAAATATTAGAACATGTTCTTGTGAGGTTTTAGCAAGTGTACATTGGCTTTTAAAACAGAACCAGTAAATCATGCTTATGTAGCAAGACCATAAATAAATTAAGGTTTTAAAATTTATTTAAAAGGAGAAGGGGACAAGAGAAGCAAACAGATGTCAGGTTAAGAGCAGTCAGTTGGTGGGGGAACTTATTCCTGATGACTAAGACTTCCTTTTCACTTGAGTAGAATTTACATTTGACAAGAAGATGTGGTGGACAGAAAATACAGTTTCAGGAAATGAATTTTATTGCTTTGTGTGAATGACCTCAACTGAGCAGTAGTAAGTGGTGTTCAGTTGAAGTATGCAGGTGCTTTGAACCCTTTTAGGTGTTATGTGTAGAAGGCATAAGGATGATGGCAGAAGGAAACCAACCAACCAAAAAAACCACTTTCCATCATTCCTCTCATTCTTCTTCCATCCCTCCTTCCTTCCGCCCTTCTTTCCTTTTTGTGCCATACTGGGATTGAACCCAGGGCCCTCACACTGAGCTGCATCCCCAGATCTTTATTATTATTATTATTGTTGTTGTTGTTGTTGTTGTTGTTGTTGTTGTTGTTGTTATTATTATTATTGAGACAGAGTCATGCTGAGTCTGAGCAAGTTGTCCAAACTGGGCTCATACTTGTGATTCCCCTCTTGGAGTGCTGGCATTATAGCTCTGGGCTCTCATACCTAGTTTAGAAACTTTTAACTAAAAATTAACTTCATTCTGTCCACCTGGAATAGACACTGTTAATTATGTGGGAAACATAAGCACGCAGTAATTAAAAGGTATTTTTAGGGTTATTAAACATTAAAAAACACTTCATTTATGATTGTTTTCAGAGATGGTAATCTGAGCTTATTTTATTTTTTTAAAAAATCAGTGTTCTGTCATGCATGTAAGATACTTTATACATCAAAATTTCCCAAGTCTTGCTGTTATTATGATGAGTAAATAAATTTATCCAATAGAACTTTCAGCTTCAATAGAGTGGCAAACTTGAATATAAGATTTATTTTCGTTTTCAAAACATTCATATTTTAATCCTATTAAACTACTCATGAGAGGAAAGTATTTTTAGATTTTTTTAATTTAATAAAGAGCAATTACTTTTTTATTTCCTCCTGGGATATTTTGGTGGAAGGTAGGTGTGATTCTCATCATTACTCTTTTTGAGTCATATGATAGCCTCTCCTTGAGGCTTCTAGTACAGATCATATAAGTTTGGTTCTGATTTACTCATTGAGTGTGTCTGTCTCTTGCAGTAAATGTGACCTTCTAGAAGACATTGTGTCTTAAAACAGAAAAAAAAAAATTTAAGTACGGGGGGGGAGTTATACTCAGGGCCTTCACACTAAATGAGCTTTACTCCCAGTGCTATTTATTTGTTTGTTTTTATATTTTGAGTTGCCTGCATTAGGTTCTTAACTTTTTGTATTTCTGCCTCAGACTCCCAGAGTGTGTGATAACAGGTGTGGCACACTTATAATGATTTTGATTCCACAGTGTATTGATGGTGCTTTTTGTATCATTGACATTTAGTTTATGTTAATGTAATGAGTGAAATAATTTACTCTAAAGAAGCAATTATAAAGGCATTCTAATTGGCCAGGAAATTTCCTGAATCTCTTCCTACTACTCAGATACTTCTCAAGGATGTATGATTCAACCACATCTGTTTCAAACAGCAGTTATATGTTCCACAGCATAGTAAACCTGGTTTCAGTATGAGACATTCATGTATATATTACATAGTAGGGAAGATCTGTAATACAACAGTGGTTGCTATCCAGTAGGTGTTCGCTTTTATTTCTTGTTTCTGTTTCTCCTAGGTTTTAAGTCACAATCACTATAAGAATTAGTAATGGTAGGGAAAATTACTTGTCTTGTTTGAACAAATATTTGTAGCAGATTGAGTTTTGACATACTGAAATTTGCAATTCTTGTGGGAAACAAGTCAGAACAACTGGCAGGCTGAACCAGTGCACAGCATAACCAAGACAATGATCCACTTGGTTTTACAGTACTTTCCAGGCTGGCGGTTACAGTCACAGGAAATTCTAGAATTTTATTTTATTTGCACACAAACACGTATTTTTGATTTAGTGGTTTAAATTAGTATTTTTTAAAAGTTACTTATCTGCTAAAATGATAGCCTGCATATCCATTAAAAATTTCTTGATAATTTTTTGCCCTTTTAAGCCACTTTATTTGGAAAGAGCTAAATGTGGGGATAAAGCACTTTAAAAAATAAACCTGAGAGGGATATAGTTTAAAATTTGCCAAAAGGTTCCTTTCTCTTCTAACCTCTGACGCAGCTATGAACTTAATAGTATTCCTTTCCTTTCTTGATTTTTATCATTAATTATATTTATTATCATATTACTATAGTTAATGTGCCAGAATTGCAGTCTTGAACTGATGAATGTTATCTTTGAATACATTTGATATATATTTTTTTTCATTCAAGATAAACTCTCATTGGAAGGAATAGTGGTTCAAAGAGCTGAATGCCGACCTGCTGCTAGTGAAAACTACATGAGATTAAAGAGGTTAGTGATTTGTATCTTTCAAGTGCTACTGTTTGCTTCCCTTTAGAAGTTGAGATACAGCCTGATGTAAACTGTGGTCATTGTTGCGGGTGTTTTCTTCAAAGGACATTTGGTTGTTCGTAGGAAGATGAATGCACATTAAGACCATACTGTTAAATGAAAACAATCGGACACAAAACTTAAATATGGCATGAGTTTTCTTCTATGATAAATATAAATATAAATAAACATAAAAGATAGGTAACAGGAAGATAGAGCTTTTGCAAATTAGAAGAGACCAAGAGCTGGAGGAAGTTAGGAGCGAGGGTAGGGAAAGAGGATGAAAAAAAATGACTAAAATGTGTTACGTACATGGGCCAATTCTCCACAAGGTATGTAATCGTATATATTACCAACTTGTACTAATGAAAACTAAAAATTGAAAAAAGAAAAAGAATGTTTGATGAGTAAGAATGTCTTTCGTACTTGGGAGTTTTTAGAACCTGGGCTGTTTGTTATTAGGCTTGAAGCAGAAAGTACTTAAAATTGCAAGAACAGTACCAATAGTTCAGTTACTAAAATAGTAAAGTATTCCAAGTCATCTCACATATTTGGTTTATAATTACTCAACATTTTTTGATTTTTATACTGTGATTGTTAGGTGAAGTTGAAAAATTTTTTAAAATCACAGGAAACTAATCTCCAGAGAGTTTATAATCTTTGAACCAGAAAATAAACACACACACACACACACACACACGTAGGATTATTACAGAATCTATTCACCACATGATGCTGTAGTGTGAAAAGGAGTGAGAATGTGGTGGTGACCTTGAATGTAAATGGACAGGAAGATTTCTGGATGTAGGTGACATTAGAGTAAAAATGTTTGAGAACAGATTGGCAAGTCTGAACCTTAACTGGCTTATACCCAGAAATTTCACATAAGTGCTCAGAAACTATACTGTCATGACTACCTTCTCCTTAATGACATTTAAGTTTTTGCATAATCTGACTCTTGTCTCACTTTCTGGCTTTCATTTTCAGTTCTTTCCCTTTATGTAGTCATCGTGTAGTTCTGCCATACTTCAAATTGTTATCCCCATAAGCTGAGCACTTTCCCTATTTTGTGTCTGTTCCATACATGATGCATTCGCCACCTAGAATACCTTATCTTCTGCTAAGATCTTCCTGAGCCTTTAGAGCCAACCCAGGGGTCACTCGATCTCCATCCCTCACTCTATTTACACTCTGCCATTTCTCTTTTCTCATTCTTTAATGGTGTATAAAAATGTTTTATGTTTTCTGACATTTAGAGAGTACACAGTTACATCTTCTATAGATTATAAACATCCTGAGAGCAGGGACTGTAAGTTTTACTTCTCTTCCTTCTTTCATTACTATTCTTTCCTCCTTTCTTTTTTGTAGTCTCAATATGTAGTATAATACAGAATGAATAAAAAATTCAAAAATATTTGTGTTATCAAAATGGATTCGAGTAGAAAAGAGTTGACAGAAGTACATACAGAAACATGGGAACCACTGGCATTCAGCTTCTATAATTTTATTACTCAGCAGAACACTGAAATCTGGGCTTCCGTCTTCAGTTTGCTCATGGTGTGTATGTGTGCACACATGCACATCTGTAACTCTGCCTTGTCTTGGCAAGGACAGCATGATAGCTAAGCAAGTATAGAAATATTTCACCAAGAGTACAAAGCCCAGTATTTAGTAAATTATTAGTAATTTACTAAATTTGTAAGTAATTTATTAGTAAAATTAATAGATACTAATAAAAATATATTTTAAAGTAAATTAAAAACCAAAAAGCAGAGCTCAATAGTGACTCAAGTGTGCACTATATCAACACCCCTCTCTCTCACCCAGTTGTATGCATGTTTTGCTTTGTGTGGTCCTCTTTATTTGCTTTATGTTCACCAAATTCCTGTTCATTCCTTCAGATGCGACTCAAATGTCAAACCTCCTCAACTATTTCTCTGTATACAGCATAAATAGCATCTGCATACAGGATAAATAGCATCTCCACCAAGCTTCTGATATACTTTTTTTAAAGCAAATATCTAGTTATATTTTGCTGTTCATTTTGCTTTGCTTGTCTGCTTCTACAGATTGTGAGCCTCTTGAATTTTGGGACTGTTTTTTCATTGTTGTGACAGCTTTCTATTCAGTGAACACTATGAAGGATATATAGTTATATCTTGACTAATGAATCTCCATAATTGATAATTTTTTTTTTTAATTCACTTGGCTTTGTTCAACATTAAAATGATTAAGTCCTGGGCAACAGTATTGGCATGTGGTGACATTTCTACAAAGCTGTAAAAATAGTTCAGTACACAGTTTCCCTTTGTTCACTCACAGTTGCAAATACGAGTGCTCACCTGAAGGCAGAACTGTGAACTGTGAAGAGTCTGTCTTTGTTATCTGGCCATCTCCTTTTTTCACTTTTCTCCTTAGCAATTTCTGTCTTTAGGCGTCTACTTTTTATCTTATTCTGATTCTTTTTATTCTGTTGATTCTGAATACATTTTAAAATAATGAGCAAAAGTTAGACTAGGCAGTTGGCTTAGACCTCGTATTACTAAGTGTGAAATACAAGCCATTATATTACTTGTACAAGGTATTTGAGTAGGCAGGTGGGAAAGAAGGAGAAGCTATTAAATTATACCATTTATAGTTGGTCCCAATACATGAATAGTGGTTTTAGTTTTCTGGAGGATTTGTCACAAGGACAACTTTTTTTGCTAGGATCAGAGGAGCAGATCTAGTGTAGATATGTTTGTTGGAAATCTATTTTAAAGATTTAGAACTGACCATTAAAGACAGGCACACTACCAGAGTAGTGGTCAAATTTCTGTATGGTTCAATAGCTCTTAGCTTTTCATAGTTCCGAGGTTCAGTTGAACAGTAGAAACACACATGTGTGCACATGTTTACCCTTCATGAGGCTCATGTGAGCAAGAAATACTGGAAATTAATTTACGAATCTCTTGTTTATAGTGCTGATATGTACACTATTTTTGGAGGAGGTGGGTGTAGTGATGGACAAATGCTATTGTTCACAGAATTTTCAATCCTTATTACATAATTACATTGAATGCCATATGGTGTTTTACTGTAGCTTCTTAAATTACTAGCAGTTTATTCTTCCCTTTATGTTACGACTGTATTTCAGTAGCTCTGTTTTTCTTAATACAAATTTTAGCTACTCCTTTTTCATAAAAACATTATCCTATAAAATGAAAGTAACTCATAGAATATAATACTATGTCTCTTCCAGATATAATCTCTATGGGAGCTTTAAATGGTGAATAAATGATAGTATATGTTTAATACAGTTGTTGAAATAGGCAAAATACATAAAACACGTATTGCTAACCATGTTAATAATTGACTTTTTTTCAAGGAAATAATTGCTTTTCAAAATTATCCATTAGTATGTTAATATTTTCTTTTCTGAAACTTGAGGACAAGTTTCTTAACAACTGACAGTCAATAGTTGTTTTCCAAATAATTATTAAACTCTTTAAAAAGACTGTAACTGGGCGGGAAATTTACCTCAGTGGTTCCGGTGCCTGTCTTGCAAGCGCAAGGACCTGGGATCGATCCCCAGTTAACCACATACAATACTGGGTGTGGAGACTCACGCCCAGCAGCAATCAGTACCACATACCACAGTGCTGGCCGGGTGTGGTGGCTTCCGCCTGTAATCCCAGCACTCAGGAGGCAGAGGTAGGAGGATTGCAGTGATGTGAATTTGAGGCTGAGCTCAGGGCCAGCCTAAACTGCAAAGCAAGACCCTGTCTCAAAAGAAAAAAAAAGAGGGCCGGGGA
>PVIR01007293.1:28820-60624 GCA_004026965.1 Petromus typicus
AAAAAAAAGTCTGATTAATAAAAGTCTTTATAAACATTATATTTTATATTTTTATCCTTATAGCATATGTGGAGCTTATTGACATAACTTAGCCTTCTTATAGAGTTTAGTGTTTTTCATCTGAGCACCTATTTTGAATTATGTGGTAGATGCCTTTAATACTGTCAAGATGAATAGAGTTGTAACCCTTCACAGGATGGACCACAGAGTATTATGGTTTGTAAGTTTGTTTGCTTGTTTTATATACTACTTCATTTCTCCTATCAACTATCATTTTGTTGTATTGATTATGTTACTATCTTGCTGCAGTCTCTTATCTTTTTTTTTTTTTGATTTAGCATTTTTAATTTCCTGTGAGCTCAGAGTCCAGTTTTAAAAGTCCATTAGAATGAATAGTGTGTTTAAAATAAGACTGAGTAGGGGCCGGGGATATAGCTCAGTGGTTCCGGCGCCTGTCTTGCAAGTGCAAGGACCTGGGTTCGATCCCTGGTAACCACATAACAATACTGGATGTGGAGACTCATGCCCAGCAGCAACGAGTACCACATACCACAGTGCCGGGCGTGGTGGCTCACGCCTGTAATCCCAGCACTCGGGAGGCAGAGGCAGGAGGATTGCTGTGATGTGAGTTGGAGGCTGAGCTCAGAGCCAGCCTAAACCACAAAGCGAGACCCTGTCTCAAAAAACCTTAAAAAAATAAAATAAGACTAGATAAATTGAGTGAATGTCAAGATGAGCTTGCTTATGAGTCGAGTGCCCTGGCTGTCATTTTTAGCCTTGTGACATTTGTTTTGGTTGTTGTTGAAATACTCCCTTCTCTTTTCTTTCTTGTTTTCCTCTTCTTGGTTCTGATTAGAGCAGATTTCATTATATATAATAAAATCACAAAATAGAAAATATATTGAGTTTAGAATATCTCATTTTAAAACTTTTGACTGCTTTGACATGATAAACACATTTGTACCATTTATCTGAAACTCAGATATAAATAAAGTATCACTAATTAAATTTCCTAACATCTAAGTGTTTTGCTTGAGACTGAATCATGCAAGTAAATGAGCTCCATTAAGCTGTTGATTGCTGAAGCTTGTTTCTTTGCTTTTTATTCAGATCTCTATCATTGATGAAGCATAGTTTCATTATTGAGTGTTGACAACATATCAAGGTTTTTGTAATCAAATCAATCCTCAATGTACCTTCATTGAACCTCCAACATATATTGAGGGACACCTTTGTCCAGCCTTATGATGTGCCTACAGGGCATAAAAAGAAAATTTCTACTTTTTGGGGGCCTATATAATACCCAGTCTTTCTCAGACTTTTGTATGTATTTGACAAAACATCTGAGGATTTTGTTCAAAAAGTAGACTCTAAAACCAAGCTCCTAGCTTTAGAGATTCAGCTATTATGAGTTGGAATTAGAAATGCAATCTGGAGATTCTGATATTGGTAGTCCTCACAGTGTGTTTTAAGAAATACTAGACTGGGCTGGGGATATAGCTCAGTGGTTCCGGCGCCTGTCTTGCAAGCGCAAGGCCTGGGTTCAATCCCCAGTAACCACATACCACACTGGGCATGGAGACTCACGCCCAGCAACAACCAGTACCACATAGCACAGTGCCAGGCGTGGTGGCTCACACCTGTAATCCCAGCACTCGGGAGGCAGAGGCAGGAGGATTGCTGTGATGTGAGTTTGAGGCTGAGCTCAGAGCCATCCTGAACCACAAAGCGAGACCCTGTCTCAAAAAACCTAAAAAAAAAAAAGAAATACCAAACTGACATAAAGAATTCTTAAGGATGTGCAGCTTTCAAATATGTTATATACAACCCAATTGCTACTTCAAATGTAATTTAAACTACAATGATGAACCACATAACATTGCTGTAGCAACAACATATACAATGGTGGTCCCAACAGCATGGTATCTGTCTTAGTTTGTGTAGTACACCTTGATGTTCATACAACTATGAAGCCAGCTAACAGTGTACTTTTTAAAATGTGTCCTACTGCTAAGCAGCGCATGGTTATTTCTGAAAAGTCCATTGTTTAAAATACCAGGCCAACAGCTAATCTTTCTCATAAATAACATTGTCCTGTGACAGGCTGTCATCCAAACACAAAAACATACCTTTGCTACAGCAAAGATGAAGCATTTTTATTCAAGAAAAAAGAAATGTTATAGAACATACGTGAAATATACAGTACACCAGAAGTTGTGTTTGGTTGCCTCCAAGAGAGGATTTTGGGTGGCGGGGGGTACTTGTTTATAATCATGAATCCTTTTGTTCCTCCCAAATTCTATACCAAGTGACTGTATTTCCTAATTCAAAATATTTATTACTTTTTATTTAGGTTTTTTGAGACAGGGTCTTGCCAGGTAGTCCAGACTGGCCCTAAACTCACTGTGCAGTATAGAATGGCCTCAAACTTAGAGCAATCCTCCTGCCTCACCCTCCCAAGTGCTGTGATTACACAAGTGAGCTACCACACCCCACTTCTCACCAGAACTAAATTTGAGAGTGTTGTGGGTATAAAACTAAAATTCTCTTAATATTATTGTTTCACTACTGCTGATCTCTTGAGCCTTCCTTTCTTTTCTTTTTTTTGAGGCAGGGTCTCACTTTGTAGTTCAGGCTGGCCCTGAGCTCAGTCTCAAACTCACATCACAGCAATCCTCCTGTCTCTGCCTCCCTAGTGCTGGGATTACAGGCGTGAGCCACCATGCCCAGCACAGTGGTATGTGGTGCTGATTGCTGCTGGGGTGAGTCTCCATGGCCAGTATTGTTATGTGGTTACCGGGGATTGAACCCTGGCCCTTGCACTTGCAAGACAGGCGGCAGAACCACTGAGCTATATCCCCGCCCCCCACCCTTTTTTTTTAAATTGAAATTTTTATTGGTACATTACATATACACATCATGATTGCATTCAACAATGAGAATTTGTACCAGTATATGACACAACTTAATTCTCATTTTTTCCCATAGCCCTACCCACCCTACCAGCCCCGCCCCCTATATACATAAACTTTGTTTCCTTTCTTTGTTTGTTATAATCTCATTATTTTTCCCCCTTTACTCCATTACGCTTTGTGTTTTCTATTTCACAATATATAACATACATTCTAGAACTCATTTATATTTTTATTTTTTCATACCAGAGAAAAGATACGATATTTACACATCTGTGACCTATTTATTTCACTTATGAGGATATCCTCAAGGTACGTCCATTTAAGTATAAATGATTCAAACTTATCATTTTTTATGGCAGAGTAATACTCCATTGTGTAGAAAAACCATAACTTTTTTATCCAGTCTCCAGTTGATGGACATTTGAGTCATTTCCAAGATTTAGCAATCACAGACTGAGCTGCTATAAACAGGTGCACATATGTCATTGTGATATGAATCTTTTAATTCTTGTGTGTATATACCTAGCAGAGCGATGGCCGGGTCAAATGGGACACTTCCTTCCTTTCTTTTTGTTACCTTCCCCTATCAGCATCTCCCAGAGGGTAGGGCTTCCTTCTTGTTAGCACTTTATCTGAATATTCTCACCCTTCTTTAGAGGTTTATGCTGTCTCTTTATCATGAGTTTTATTCTAATATATATAATCAGATCTGTTTCTTAGCAATCTCTTCAACTCTTATTCTAGCGTCATATTCAAACTACTAGTATTTTACATCTCTGGCTTAAGATATTTTGATATCTAAAACATATTATAATGGCTAGAATATCAGAGTTCTCAGTATTATTCTTCTCTCTAAACCTTTTTCTTGTCTTTTTGATCTTTATGTTAGATAGGTTTCTGTCCCTAGGAATAAATATCTGAGATAACTTAAAGGCATCAAGATTTATTTTGGGTGAGAATTTTGGAGGTTTCAATCCATGATCACTTGGCCTCATTGCTTCTAGGCGAGCCAGAAACATGACAAAAGGACATGGTGAGAGAAGCTGCTCGCCTCATGGCAGCCCAGAAGCCGAGTGAGGGAAGAGAGGACAAGATCCTCCTTCAAACACATCTGTAGAGACCCACTTCCTCCAGCTAGCTCCCACTGCCTAAGAAGCATAGCTGTCTGTCTCTCTGTTTATTCAGGCCTTTTATTTCTTTCCACAGTCATGTTTCCTTCAGAAGGCTGAACATTTTTGGTAAATTTTTGCTGTGTTTGTGTTTTTGTTGTTATTGTAGATGCTTTTTCTTTAATAAATACAGTACGGCTGGGATACAGGAAGCTGCGTTAGTATATTTGTGCAATTTCCAGGCTCATTTTTCAGTTGTCTCTCATTCTTAAGGTATGTAATTGTGTTTATTTTCTGCAAATGTACACTGCCATTTAAAAAGTATTTAATTAAAATATGAAACAATTTTTGAGATTGGTCTGTGAGAAAGAGTAACTGGTTTTGTTTTGTTTTTGAGCAGTATGAGTAGGTGAATTCTATGTCTTTGCACTTAGCTACAACCTAACCCTGTTGTATTTTTTTATTTTGGGGGCAAGGTCTCACTTGGTCACTGAGTTGTCTGGGCTAGACTTGGACTTTTGATTCTCCTGCCTCAGGCTCCCTGAGAGCTGAGAGGGTTGGCGTGTGCTGCCACGGTTGGCTAAACAGTAATTTAAAATACATATTCAGCTTCAGCTTACGGACTTTACTATAGAAAAGAACAAAATGTAGCACTGAGGAAGTTGCATTGCAAAGCTAAGCAAGTTATCTAAAAGAAATAGCATATATTTCATAGGTATATATGCATGTTAAGACTAAGATAGTTGTGGGCCGGGGGTTTAGCTCAGTGGTTCCGGCACCTGTTTTGCAAGCACAAGGGCCCGGGTTCGATTCTGGGTAACCACATATAATACTGGATGTGGACTGCCCAGCAGCAATCAGTACCACACACCACAGTGCTGGGCGTGGTGGCTCACACCTGTAATCCCAGCACTTGGGAGGCAGAGACAGGAGGATTGCTGTGATGTGAGTTTGAGACTGAGCTCACAGCCAGCCTGAACTACAAAAAAGCGAGACCCTGTCTCAAAAAACCTAAAAAAAATAAAAATAAAAAAGACTTAGATAGTTGTACACTTTAAACATATTTGTAGTGCAAGAAAAGGAAGGGGAGAGAGCAAGGATCCTTTCCTTTGCTTACTTAAAACATATTTGTACTACAAGAAAAAGGAAGGGGAGAGAGCAAGGATCCTCTCCTTTGCTTCCTCCTGTTTAAAATTTATTCCAAATGTAACAGCTTGGACGTAAAACTTTAGCCTGGCTTCAGTCTCATTCAGCTTCTCCCCTCTCTCCCGTTTTTTCTGTTGCTCTTCTCCTCTCACTCTCTTGTTGTCTTTTGATTCCGTTTTCTCTTTCTCTCTCTCCTGAACTTCCATGACTCCTTACCATTCCTGGAATTTGCTGCTCTCCTTTCTGCCTCTTATGCCAGTCCCCCTTTGCACAGCAGTCTCTTATGCTAGTAAGCCCATCACTTCCCAGAAAAGCTTTCCTTTAACCCTCTTGGCAGCTGCCCATCTCTTCATGATTTTGCTTATTTCTGACAGTCTGCTGAGAAATGTGGAGATGTGAGGTCAGTTTGAAAGTGGGTTTTTATTGGTGGTAAAGATGTGAAGGGAAAAGATGGAGCAAAGAAGATGCTGGCGTGATGAGATGGAATGTTAGAGTTATTCTTGCAGAAAATAAACCAGTCAGAAGAACAAAGGGCTGGACATGGTGACACATACCTGTAATTGCAGCTATGGGGAGACTGAGGCAGGAGGATCACCATGAAAATCACCATGAGATCAAGGCCAGCCTAGGCTAGACCTAGTGAGCCTAGTGAGACCTAGTTTCCAAAAAGGGGGGAACAAATTTAGTAATGTGGGGAATTTTTTGGTCCTCTCATTTTAGAGTTTCTTAATACAAATAAAGTATATTGTGAACTCTACAAAGAACTGAGGTTTAAGATGCAGATTATAGACCCCTCCCCAAAACTTTAAATTTAACAAAGAAGGTAAACAGACACATAAGATGTTAGAGTAAAGAAATTAATAATGGCAACCTAAGTGTGGTTAGGATGCTTGAACATGGAAGGAGAGGTAATTCTAACACTTACTAGTGCTGGGCATGGTGACTCACACCTGTAATTCCAGCACTTGAGAGGTAGAGGCAGGAGGGTTGCCATGAGTTCAAGGATAGCGTGAGCTACATAGTGAGTTCAGAGCCAGCCTGAACTACAACGGGAGACCCTATCTCAAAAAAAATTAAAACAAATAAACAAAAAAACTTATTAGTAATTGTAGGGTTGTTTTGTCTTTTTTAAAATGTAACTGGTACTAGCACATTTAATGTGCTTGTCTGATAGAAGATGTTGGTGCTATAATTGTCCTTTTTTGTAATACATATTTGGGGGTTTTGTTGAAGGCTGATTTGGTGGTTGTATTTGGGGGTGGTGCTGAGGATTGAACATAAGGCCTCACCCACATGCTCTGTAACACTCTGCCCCCAGGCTACACCCCCTACACCATGCTTATGTTCAACATAACTAGCTATGTGCCATACAATTATACACCATTTTACTTTGACCTAAGATTTCCATTTGTGGCATTGTGTCATCAAAAGGTTGTAGTAAAACTAACATTGATTGAAATATGAATACATCTTTTGTCTATAAGAGATCTATTTAAATTTCTTGGAGGGAGTATAAATCCATGAGGAAAATACTAAAACATTTGGGTTGGGTTATCTTAGCTTGAGCTTCTTGTGGTTTTTATGAAGTTGGCACAGAAGATCATTAAATGCTAGATAATTTAACTTCTTTAGGATAAATCCAATTCTAGCATTAACCTCCTGTTTCACAGAGGTTTATATCCAGCCTTTATTTTCTTGAATTTAAAGTTTAAATTCTTCAGAGTTTAAAAATGTACAGAAATTCTTTCTCACCCTCATAAGCATTTTCTCAATAAAGAGAGAGCAAGGAACCATCTGGCCTGAGGTCTCATGAACAGAGCAGGAGTCAGTAGGGAGCCCGCCTTTCCTCCTCTGCAGCCCTAAATGGCAGTCGCAATAGCTTTCCGTCTTTAATATCAATATCAGTGCCACAGCAGCTGTTCTAAAATGGAGCTCTCTCCCTTAAAGCTGAGCTACTTCCTTCACTAATTTTTTTCCTAGCTTAATTTCACTTTAGTTAGCACAGAAATCTTTCTTAATTTTTTGAACAGCGTGTTAAAATTTACCGTCTCATTTCAGAAATAACCTCTGAATCCTAGTCTTCATTGGCGGCCAATTGCTCCCAAATATTGCCCATCTATCTCAGCATTTATAGTTTCAAGGATCACTAATAAAATAGCCATTTACTATATTTGCTTTGTCACCATAGCAACGTTGTCTTGGTTAGTGTACACCTGGGTAGCTTCCTTCAGTTTGACATGACACAAAGCTAATAATTCTGATTTCTACTCGGAGGCAACTGGAATTTTTAACAATGGCGTTTTTTTAATTTGCTGAATAGAAATTATTTGAACCCCCTGATTTATCCTGTTGGCATTCATCACATAGTCATAAATAATAGATACTTTAATCTTGAAAAAGAATTCATACTTACAGTGTCTATCAGAGTACCTGGCTAGAGAAATATTGCATCCATCCTCATAAGCATCTTATTTAATCTCTAATGTTAAGCATTTTTAGAAGTCAAATTGATCACAAGAAATTTAGAGTGCCGAATAATCTTGAAGGCTTAGCTTTAAACAATTTCCAATAATTCTGGCTATCAGGTTTCATTCTTTTGGTGTAATGTGAAAATTGGAAAGTACTTTCCATCACAGTAATTTTTCTTGTCTCCTATTGTTTAATTTATTTCAGGTCAACCTCCTTGAGCTATATTACTTTCATTCCCACCTCCACATTTACTTTAAATTTCTTTAGGCATTACTTAAACTAACACAAAAATGTTCCCACTTTTTAAATGTGTCTCTTTTATATTTCACATAGTTATAAACATGTCCTTTACAGAAAACACACATTCTGTAATTTGCTTTCCTTGGAGAAATGTATATCCTGTTCATGGTGATAGCATTTACAATTGTAAGAATTTAATCTAATCTTAAATGGTATGAAGATTATCATTTTTCCATCTGCTATAAAGTACATAAAAGGCTCACTTTAATCTTTCATTTTCATTTCATATATAAACTGCTTTTATCAGACATTCTCCATACTTTAAAAGCCCACTTCCCTTTAGTCATCTATATTCCCATTTCATTCTCTAAAAATATAGCAAGTTCACATCTTTACTGATTTATTTAATTCTGAATATTGAACCAGAAGAAACATGGACATGTGTTTATAGAAATATAAATGTTCATGTACATACATATTTTTTCATTTGTTCTGGCTAACTCAGCTTTTAGATGGATTTTGCTAGAAAACCAAGGTTGTAGTTTCTATTCCTATTTGAGGATACGACCCTAGCTTGTTACATAGATAAAGATTTTGCCTTTCCCTTCAGCTAGCAACACTGAATGAACTGCTAGTCGTTCAAAGAGGAAACAAGAGTGTAATCTGAGATAGAAACTAGGAAAAATCATATAGGAGTTTATGCTTTTCTCTGGCAAATCAACCTGATTGTCTCCCAATACAAAGATATCTATGAAAGCAACATTTGCAAAGATGTGCATACATAAGAAACCTAGAACATCATTCCAGGAGCTTAGAAAAATACAGTGGATTTTACCAGTCACTCTTGAATGTGCAGCGTAACCTAAATATGTTGTCATTTTACTGTCTGCAGGTTGACGATGCAGAAAACCTTTCTATTCATTTAGACCTACCAATAATCGTCCTGTGACCAACCAGAAGTACACAGCATGATATCCCTAACATTCTGTGGAAGTAATAAGCTATAAAATAAGTGACTGAAATGTGAAATGATTTGTAAATAGAAACCCATAAATCACTGAAAGTTTTTATTCACCCCTTTATTAGAAATACTTTTCCTATCTGTTAAATTGAATTGCATTTGTATAAGGCTAGCTGTAAAAAAAAGTGGATTTTAAATTAGAAAATACATTTAGGAAAAACTGGCTAAAATATTTCTATAATGTCATTCTGCTGCTACTAAAAGCATGAAAAATATTTTATTATGATCATAAAATACTATATTCAAGTCTCTGTAAGTGCTGTATAAGAGAAACTTTTACATGTTGGCCAGATGACTTAACGTGATATCCATAATTCCTCAAACATGGGACTACTCATCAGTCACTCACTAAGCACTCTGGGACTTATGAAAGGGCAGGCATAATTGGCTGTTTGAAGAGCTTGCAACATGTGAACTGAACAAAAGGAGAAAATCCTTGGATAGCAGTTATTCTTAGCACTTTCTCCATGTGATAAACTTCTAGACATGAATGTTTGTTATGAAACTGAATTAATTTTATTTTATTATTGGTTGCATCTGGCAGTTTCTCTTTTAGTTTTTAAGGAATTGTTTCCAAAAAGATAAAACTTATGATACAAGTCATAAAATCAGATTCCAAACTTTGAATGAAATCATTTCAGTCCTTAATGAAAAGAAAAAGCTTTTACACTCCGTGACTGTTACAAGTAATGCATTAGAGTGCATCATTTTGAGATAGTAAAGTCTTTTTTGGGGAGGATGTTTTTAGAGATAGAGTCTCAGTATGTAGTTCAGGCCGACCTTGAACTCACAGTGTTCCTCCTGCCTCAGCCTCCCAAATGCTGGGGTTATGGCATATACCACCGAACCCAGCCAACATAATAAAAAGTCTTAATTAATTTGTGTTATCTTTTTGGCTTATGACAAATTTAGGAGGGGAAAGCATCTACCACTATTTTCTATCTTAATATTTTGTTAGCAGTTTGGGGCCAGGGATTTAGCTCAGTGGTTCCGGCGCCTGCCCTGCAACCCTGCAAGCTCAAGGGCCCCGGCTCAATCCCTAGTAACCACATACAACAATGCCAGTTATGGTGACTCACACCCATCAGCAATCAGTACCACATAACACAGTGCCAGCACGCAGGAGGCAGAGGCAGGAGGATTGCTTTGAGTTTGAGGCTAATCGTAAGGCCAGCCTAAACTACAAAGTGAGACCCTGGAGAGAGAGAAAGAGAGAGAGAGAGAGAGAGAGAGAGCCAGAGACAGACAGAGAGCCAGAGACAGACAGAGAGCCAGAGACAGAGAGATGCTAAATACTCTTCTAAACCAGTTCCTCAATACCACAACCAGAAATTGAGATTAAGTGTAGGAAAAAGTATTTATTAGGTATCGAAATCTGGGTTCCTCTTTTGGGGTTATGAAAGGAAAAGAAGCTAAGTATTATTGTTTAATATTTCTTAGCCTGTTTGGTTATTGAGGTAAAATAATGCATATGAAATAATTGAGAGCTGTTGTGGCTTCATCTAGATGTCCCCCCAAAGCCTCACGCAGTCATGAGTGGAGCTTTAGAGGTGGTTGGATCTAGAGTGTGTGATGTTGGGATTGATTCAGTGCTAGGATTAAGGGTGTAAGTGCTGCCCACCCTATATAAAATACAAGGGACAGAGGAAGCTTGTCACTGTTCATTTGATTTTGCCATCAACTGTTTCCTCTGCAATGCCCCTCTGCTGTGCCACCGGACCTTGGGACCAGCCAACTGTGAACTGAAACCTCTACAAACTCTGAACTAAGCATACCTTTCCTCTTTAACTTTAGGAGTCAGGAAGCGTAACTAAGACAAAAACTGTATGAAAAGTCTAGAGAAAAAGCAACAGATAAGATTAAGTAAGTGAAAACTGGAGATGCAGGCCAAAATAATAGAGATATTCATGATAAGGGACAGGACAGAAGGAAGTTGTTTTATTCAGTTGTACCCAGTACACAGCTTGTATGAAGATGACCCTGGATTCTGTGAAGAAAATTACACAAGCTTTTTGAGTCAATTTCAATATGATGAGAAAGGTGGAGAAAATAACTTTGGAGGTTATTTTAAAATGATTATCCTGGACCGGGGATTTAGCTCGGTGGTTCTGATGGGAGACAGTCACCTCCAGTGAGGAGGATGAGAGAGGGGTGGGTGGAAAACATCGGCTCACATTAACTCAGTTGTAATGCTACAGCATCCAGCATCCTATGCCACCTATATTGCAAGACATCACCTTTTTATTAAGTTAAAATTTATGAGAAATATTTGCTTATCATTTGGAATGCTCAGAGAGCAAGTTCCTCACAATCCAAGGTTTTACTGTATAAAAAATGTCTGGGGGTATTCCTCAGTGACAGAGACTCCCTAGATCTCTCATAGCAGTAAAAACAACAGCAAAACTGTGCTCATTCAAATGACACCGTACGTTCTGTTCATTGTGGGAATTTGAATGACAGCAAGTATGATAATAGCAAACACATACTGAAAGCATCCACTGAGTGATTAATATTATTTTATTTGTTTTCTTATTTTTTCCTTGACCTCATCCAGAGATTACAAAGTTTCCTTACTTGACAAGTAGTGGTAGAACTTGATCTTAAAGCCAGAGTGTGATTTCAGACCCTAGCATGTGATGACATGATGTATTATTTTACTCTAAGCATTATTCAAGACCACTGTGTATACCATAAATTCCCTTTAATCTGTATTTTATTTTTCCCACATTTTTATTAGTACATATTAGCTGTCTAGATTAGTGGGTTTCGTTTGGCAGATTTGTGTAAGGCATAACACTTTATCACACCCTGTCACTCACTTGCCCTCCCCTCCCCTGGTTTCCACATTTCAGGATGGGGGCTGCTCAATGTTTGGTATATATTTTAATTATATTCATGCCTCCAGTCTCTAATTTTTTAAATGTCAAATTATCAGCATGAATCTGAATACCAAAACAATTTTTTTTAATTCCCTTTAATACTGAATTACAAGTATTAATGGGCCTTTTGGCAGAAAAGCTTTCACTCCCAATTCTGGGAGCCATACAAATTTAGACATTTTACTTTTGTTAGAGTTTGGAGAAGAGACATAAAATGAAAAGCTCTTAATGAAATTTATATATTTTGTCAATCACCCATTAAAATTTAAAAAAATTTTCATTTCTAGCTAACAAAAGAATACTTAACTTGTTCATGTTTTAAGGAGTAATAATTGGTCCCTGAACAGTTCAACTTTTTTCTCATTTCTACTTTTTGCTTAGATTAAATAATGACCAAGGTGTGCAGTTTATACGGAAGACATAAGGAATAAATGCTGTCCTTTCCTCTCTTTCATCTTCCCAGTCGTAAACACTATCTGCAAATCTAGACTTCCTATGATAAGAAAACAATTTATTTTCATCAGATAAGAAATTATACCCATCTTGAACTAAAGGGAAGACATATGAATAAAGTGAATAACAATATTCATAATTATTTGAACAAAATCTTTAGGTAATGCAAATCTTGGATATTCTGTTACTCCCAGATTCTTAAAAGCCAGTGTTGGAGGCCAGGGACTTAGCTGGGTGGTTCCAGCGCCTTCTCTCCTAAGCACTTGGTCCCAAATTCAGTCCCCAGTATCAGATTGAAAAAAAAGAAAAGGAAACATTTAAAAACCAGTGTTGGGTGTACTGCCATCCTCCTCTGCCCCTTCTTAGTTGGGGCATGCAGAGCACTGGGAGCTTAGCGGTAATGCTACCACTTAGGGTAAAGCCATCTACGAAAGATGCCTTCAGATTAAAAATAATGAAAGATTATATAAGGAAAAAATATAAATGAGGGATATATGACAGTTAAAATGCTCAGACTAATAAGTAGGATATTTATATTTTGAGCTGTTTGGGTGGATCTCATGGTCTAGTTAGCAGGTAAAATATTCTCTGAACCGCTGATGTGTACTATTTCTGGAAAAGTGAAATTAGATGAAGAGATTGGCAGTTTTATAGTATTTCCCTGAAAAACAGAAGCAGGCAGAAATTGTTTTCTTTTTTTAAAGACACTAAAAGTCTCTATTACACTATTGTTTGTTTTACCTTAATATATTCAACAACTGTGGGTGGCTACGGTTTCTAACAAAAGTCTAGGAAAAAACAAAGTTCAATGTGAAACCTCATTTCCCTGCTAGATGTAGACACTTCAGACTTCCTTGCTAGCTAGCATCATGATGTGCTTTAGACATCATGAATTTTTTTTTTAAAAAGCTATTAATATTTTAAATGGGGAATTTACCAGACTTTTTTTTTTGAGACAGGGTCTCACTTTTTTAGTTCAGGCTGCTCCTGAGCTCAGCCTCGAACTCACAGCAATCCTCCTGCCTCTGCCTCCCGAGTGCTGGGATTACAGGCATGAGCCCCAACGCCTGACACTGTGGTATGTGGTACTGATTGCTGCTGGGCGTGAGTCTCCACATCCAGTATTGTTATATGTGGTTACTGGGGATGGAACCTGTCCCTTGCGCTTGCAAGGCAATCACTGAGCCAAATTCCCAGCTCTTACCAGACTTTTTAACCGTATAGATGGTAAACACTAGACAAAGAATCTCAGTTGTTCTGGTTTTGGGGAGAGTAGGGTGTTTCTTTTGAGATGCAGTCTTTTTAAATTGTGATACTTGAGAACCTTTTCAGAGGAGATCAGCTCAACCTTCCTGCTGGTTTTGTTTCTCACCCGGCCTCCCCCTCATCCTTCTGTCTGTTTTCTTTTCTGCTGCTCAACTTTGGGCAGATGTGTGTGTTCTTGCCGAGGGCAGTCCCAGTGCTTTGCTGCTTTCCTCTGACATGAAATTTCTCACTCTGGCCCTGCAAATGTTACCCTTCCAGAAATGAAATCTAAAGGTTTTTTTTAAGGGCATTCTTTGTAAAAGCTTTTATTTAAGGATAAGTATAAATGCAGTCAAATTTAGCTACACAAATGATGGATGGACACTGACATGATGTATATGTTATGAAATAAATCCTACACTGAAAGTTGCTAGAGGAAACATGTTTATTTCTTAATTCTGTTGTTAATAACAGATTAATAAGGCACCATTACTTAAGAATTTCTGCTTAGGCATGAAAATAGTCTACATGTGGGCCGGGGATTTAGCTCAGTGGTTCCGGCGCCTGTCTTGCAAGCACAAGGGCCCGAGTTCAATCTCCCGGTAACCACATACCATACTGGGTGTGGAGACTCACCCCAGCAGCAACCAGTACCACATACCACAGTGCCAGGCGTGGTGGCTCACGCCTGTAATCCCAGCACTCGGGAGGCAGAGGCAGGAGGATTGCTGTGATGTGAGTTGGAGGCTGAGCTCAGGGCCAGCCTGAACTACAAAGCGAGACCCTGTCTCAAAAAAAAAAAAAAAAAAGAAAGAAAATAGACATTACTGTGGTATTTGTTAACACAGAATTTTGTCTTTATAATTAAATTTAGTAAAGATGTTATTCATTTCTTCAAGAAAAATTTATTGAGTTGCTGTTATGTAAAAAACACTGTTTACCAGTGAGTGTAGGGACAACAATAGCTAAAATGTATAGCTTTTCAAATCTACCAGAAGCTCAGAGTGATAGTTTAGCATTTTTCATTTTGTGAGCTCTTTAACAGTGCTTATTCTTTAAAATATTTGAGGAATGTATATACTCTTTTTAAAAAAAAAAAACATGAATTTTATATTTTCAAAATAATCTCATTTTAAAACCAATCATTTAATATAAGTATAGAATAAATAAGTCCTAATAAAGTATAGTGGTGAAGATCTTTCTGTAATTTGGATAAGGGTGATTATGGTTATGGCTTAATGACTTTTGCTCTATGATAAAGGAAAAGAGAGGTGCTTGCAAACCACCCACCTCTGTCTCTCTCTGTGTGAATGTGCTTATGTGATTGGGTTAGTTACAGGCAGGCAGGCTGATGACTTGTTGAGAAGGATTACTTATTTTTAACTAAATTCCATGGGACTTCAGTTAGAGTCTTCTGCTATATGGCCTGTTGTATGTTACATAGGATGTTACAGGATGATGATCAAAGTTCCAGTTCCATTTTTGCTCACTATGAGGAATAAATAGGATTAAGATAATATAGGTAAAACTCTTAACAGTTTCTAGTCCATAGTAATTACTCTTTAAATGTCTTATTATCCATAGGGTTTTTTGTTTGTTTTTTGTTTTTAATTCAAATTTTTATTGGTGCAGTATATATACACATCATCATCACATTCAACATTGAGAGTTTGTACCAGTATTTAACATGACTTAATTCTTATTTTTCCCCTTCACCCACCCACCCTGCAACCCCTACTCTCTGTATGTGTAAGCTTAGTTTCCTTTTTTTTTTATTACTGTCACATTCTTTTCCCCCTCATTATTTAAGCCTACACCTTATTTCCTTTTAAATATTTTTTATTTCACAATATCTACTATATATACACTAGAACTATTTACATCTTCATTTTCTCATACCAGAGAAAAGATACAATATTTACACATCTGTGACCTATTTATTTCACTTACGAGGATGTCCTGAAGGTACATCCATTTGAGTATTAATGGCTCAAGATAGCCTCTTTAACAAATGGTGCTGGAAAAACTGGGCTTTAACCTGCCAAAAACTAAAGCTAAACCTATCTCTTTCACTGTGTAGCAAGCTAAAATCAAAGTGGATTAGAGACTTAAATATTAAAGCAGAAATACTAAACCTACGGCAAAACAGGTTAGGTAAAAGGACACTGGCTTAGGGAAAGACTTCATGAGGTTCTCCTCAGAACGAGAACTGGCAGAAGAAATAACAAATGGGACCTCATTCTATTAAAAAGCTTGTGCACAGCAAAGGAAACCACCAACAGCGAAAAGGCAACCAACAATATAGGAAAGAATCTTTACCAATTGTTTCTCAGACAAACGGCTACTATCTAGAATATATAAGAAGCTTTAAAATATCAGCCCACACAAATTTAAAGACTCAGTTCAAAAATGGGCATCTGAAATGAACAGACACTTTTCAGAGGAAGAAGTAACAGCAGATAAGAAGTATATGAAGAAATGCCCAACATCACTGGTCGTTCAAGAGATGCAGATGAAAACAACACTGAGATTTCTTTTCACTCCACAAAGAATGGCTGCTGTCTCAGAATTAGCCAGCAACAAATGTTGGCGAGGTTGTGGAGAAAAAGGAACCCTTCTTCACTGTTGGTGGGAGTGTAGACTTGTACAACCTGTGTTAATCAGTGAGGAGATTCCTCAAAAAACTAGGATTAAAGTCCCATTTGACCCTGCCATTCCACTAATTGGTAAACACAGAGGAATTAAAAGATTTAGGGAAAAAATCTTTACCAGCTGTTCCTCAGACAAAGGGCTACTAGTTAGAATATATAAAGAGCTTAAAAAAATCAGCCCACCCATGTACAACACCTGTGGAGATCAGTGTGGAGATTCCTCAGAAAGCTAGGATTGGAGGTCCCATTAGACCTGGCCATCGCTCTGCTAGGTATATACACACAAGAATTAAAAGATTCATATCACAATGACATATGTGCATCCATGTTTATAGCAGCTCAGTTTGTGATTGCTAAATCTTGGAAATAACCCAAATGTCCATCAACTGGAGACTGGGTAGAAAAGTTATGGTTCTTCTACACGGTGGAGTATTACTCTACCATAAAAAATGATGTTTAAATCATTTATATTTAAATGGATGTACCTTGAGGACATCCTCATAAGTGAAATAAATAGGTCACAGATGTGTAAATATATCTTTCTCTGGTATGAGAAAATAAGATGTAAATGAATTCTAGAATGTATGTTATATATTGTGAAATAGAAAATACTCAAAGTGAAATGGGTGAAGGGGGAAAAATAATGAGATTATAACAAAAAAAGAAAGGAAACAAAGTTTATGTATATAGGGAGTGGGGGTGGTAGTGTGGGTAGGGCTATGGGAAAAAATGAGAATTAAGTTGTGTCATATATTGGTACAAACTCTCACTGTTGAGTGCAATCATGATGTCTATATGTAATGTACCAATAAAGATTTCAATTTTAAAAAAAGATTAATAGCACAGCAACATATGTGCACCCATATTTATAGCAACTCAGTTTGTGATTGCTAAATCTTGGGAACAACCAAAATGTCCATCAACAGGAGATTGAATAAAAAAGATATGGTTTTTTTATAGAATAGAGTATTTCCCTGCCAAAAAAAATATTTTTTGTTTTTTTTTTTGAGACAGGATCTCACTTTGTAGTTCAGGCTGGCCCTGAACTTATTAATATAGTCCAGGCCAGCCTCAAACTCACAGCAATCCTCCTGTCTCTGCCTCCTGAGCGCTGGGATTACAGGCATAAGCCACCATGCCCAAAATTGTGGTATATAATTATCAAATGTTGTGCAGGCAGGAATCACCATGCCCAGCCGGCATGGGCTGTGGTTACCAGGAATCTAACTCAGGGTCTTGCGTTTGCCAGGCAGATGTGGAACCACTAAGCTAAATCCCCAGCCTGTTATCCATGTTTTAATTGTCATTTTATTTATATTCTGGCTCTTAGGTCTTGTAAACCTTGAGCTTTTTCTTTGATGGGAAAAGACACAAGATAATACTGAATCTTTAATAAAAATTATAAAAAGACTCAATTCAGTAAGTTAATTTGGACTATTTCTTAAAAATAATAAAGCTAAACCACATACAATACTGGGTGTGGAGACTCACGCCCACCAGCAGTCAGTACCACATACCACAGTGCCAGGCGTGGTGGCTCACGCCTGTAATCCCAGCACTCGGGGGAGGCAGAGGCAGGAGGATTGCTGTGAAGTGAGTTTGAGGCTGAGCTCAGGGCCAGCCTGAATCACAGAGAGACCCTGTCTCAAAAAAACAAAACAAAACAAAACAAAAAATAAAATAATAATAATAAAGCTACATAATTTTATATGGCCAAAATTATACAGGTAATAATTATTAGTAATTATTTCTTGTCCAGAGAAATGTCTTACTTTTGAGACTAAATTTTGTATCTGTTTTAATGTAAGTATAAAATTATTAAGAATTCAAAGTAAGTGTTAATTTTTTTGGTTTTTCAATTGAAGCAGTTTTTCGAGGTCTGAAAATAAGCATGTAGCCTATAGATGTTCTTGTAAAATGTGGTCAGTCCTTTTAGCCAGTTTATAGTGCTTGTCTTCCCTTCTTAGGTCATGACTGCTTATGCCAGAAATCTAAGCTCAGTCTTTTTTACTGCTTTTCTTATCTCTGAGTTCAGTTTGGCACGAATTATTTGTTTGGTTGGTTGTTTTGGCTGTTTTGATTGTTTTGGGTTGTTTGAAACAGGGTCTCACTTTGTAATTCTGGCTGGCCTCAGGCTCACTGTGTAGCCCAGGCTAGCCTTAAACTCACAGCAATCCTCCTGCCTCTGCCTCCCATGTGCTAGGATTATAGGCATGTGCCCCAACACCTGGCTCTAAATGAGTATTTTTAAAACACAAATTTGATTGTTTCTGTGCTGTAAAATTCTGTTCTTCTATTAACCTCAAGATTAACCTCAGAGCACTTAAATAACTCATGTATATATATGATTTGTTTTCTACTTTCTAGTTTTACATAAATTCATTTTTTAAGTTAAGCTTCCTGACTATAAACTGTTCTGTATGATGGATACCTATATTATTTTCCCCAAAGGTTCTAGCATCTTTAAAATTGTAACTCAGGCGCATAATTTAGGGACTACAGTCCCTAAAATTCACTTGAGTTTCCAACATACAGTTCTCAGTTACCTAAAATTTTTTTAGAAGAAATAGAATTTTATTTCAGTAGTATGATTATAAGCTCATTTGACTACTTTAGTTATTTAATATTCAACTAGTACTTTGAGAAGAAATATGTTTTGTTTTGTTTTTTTACTTTCCCAGAAATTACTCTATAAATATATGTTCTCAAGCACTTTCTCTGCAATTATGGGAAATACAAAAAGATATGATTAGTCCTAACCTTTGAAGGATACGGATGTATATTTTAAATTGTCCTATAGTGGTACTAGGAATTAGGACTAGATTTTTTTTAATGATTTATAAAGCAGAGGAATCACAGAATATTATTTTACTATTATAATTTTTTTAAATTTTAAATATTCTGAAAAAAACACCCATTTTTTTTTCAAGTTTAGGAGAGTTCAACCTAATAATTATTCATACAGTTTGGAGTTCTGCTTTTCAAACCAGGCTGGTATTATTTTGACAAAGCCAGATAAATCTTATTTTTGTCTTGTTGAAGTCAGTAATGTTTAATTCTTTGTATTGTTCAGTGATGAAATGGAGTTGCAAATTGGCCTAACCCTTATGAGATAATATTGAAATGAAATATTTACTGTTAAAGAACTGTGCTAAATTATTTTAACTGTTCGAGATAGCTAAAATACTTTTAAGATTTAGTTCTTTTAAATTGTTGCATTTTCAGTCCATAGAAGAACCTTTTGAGTTTTGAGTCATAGGATGTCCTTTTTTAATGGGGGAAAAAAAAAACCTTGGAGTTGACTTTTTTAAATGTATAATGAAAAGGTTAATTTTCATATGAACTCTTTATTTAAAAAGCAATGTTTTCTCTATTTAAAAGAGTACCTTAGAAATAAATGTCACATGATAACTATGAGCGATGAAATTGACTTTGAGAATTGTTGAACTGGAACTGAAAGAATGTATGCCTCTGGAGCCTGAGTCAGGACACAGTGGCTACAAATAAACTCAAGTGTGTTAGTGTGACAAGAATGAGCAACCGTTTATAAAGAAGCACTTACCTAAACAAACTGAAACTCAGAGGAATTTTCAAATTGTGGAATAATGGGAACAAGCCTTTAACGTGGAAAGAAGAAGCGAGGGCATGCCTTCCTTCTTGAATGTCTCATAAGCTTACATCCCTGTGAGGTGATCGAAACAGGGAAGATAATTTGGTGGCAGCGATAGATTACCGTCTGGAAAAGAGGGATAGGGCTAAAGGGCAAAGATAAGGAGGGGTGGTCAGAAACAGGCTATCACTTAGTTTCTTGTTTTGTTTTTATTTTCCCAAAGAGTTGCACATACCTTTTTCTCCTGACCCTGTATAAACATTCCTGAATCAGTTTTCACTCTTCTCTCTAGAAGTTACCTCTTCATAGCTGTGAGACATCTCAGCTTGCAGGAGTCATTTCAGCCTTATCTTTCTGCCTCAGACACTTGGGACAACTTGCTCAAGTTACCTTTGAAGCCTTCCGTTGGGATTAATCTTTACATCCTGTCAGCGTGCGGTCCTTTGTCTTCGCACTGCCATCCTAGGCACTGCTGTTCATTAATTCTAAGCTTATGTTTGTCTTCTGCTAGAGCAAATGTGTCCTGCTGTACCCTTGCTACTTCTAGACACTTGCTGATTGATTGCCAGAAAGAAGCTCCTCCTAGGATCAGGTCATGGCACACTTGCAGCAAATGGGCACTAACGCTGGAGAAACAAAGGGGGACTAGATCTGGGGGAGCGGGAGCTTGAACTCGTGTGAAGGAAGTTGCATCCCAAGAAGGGTATGAGGATCATCAAAGGATCGCCTAACCTTGAGCAAACATCTCCCTTGTAGACTACCTCATGTTCTCTCTCTTTTAAGAAAATCTACCTTCATACAAAGTATATGTGGCGTTTTGGAAAGCAAAGCAGCATTGTGCATATTATTTGTGGCTACATATCTAGTAAATTTTTAAAGACATTTCCAGAGTACTTTTTTGTACTTTGTAAAATAATCATTTGTGTGCCTAAGATAAATGTATAAATAAGTGAAAAAAAATTTACATCTTTTTACAGCAGCAATTATATTGAATTTAGGGATAATGTTAAAAATTCAGGTTTCAGATTTTTAAAGTATCAGTAGCTATCTAGGATCTTCTCAGTACTTTGCTGTTACATACTAAACATGAACAGATTAGAGAATTATTTCCATCTATATTTAACAAGAATGTTATAAAAACAAGTATCTTTTGTATTGTTATGTTTTTGAAAAAATTAAATGAAAATCAGTTCATATTTTAATTGATTTTTGTTACATTTTATATGTACATTATGATCATATTCAACAGTGGGGATTTGTACCTCATTTTTTCCCATTCTCCTGCCCTCACTACAGCCCCCCACCACTCCCTACATACATAGGCTTTGTTTCCTTTTTTTTTTAAAACCATCAATTTTTTTCTTTCTTTTCTTTATTTACCTTTTCAGTTCATATACTATTAAATCAAGGAATATAAAATGCCAGCCAGATAATATACAGTGTTGAGTGTGTCTTGTTTTTGTTTTTTGGGGTGCTGAGGATTGCACCAAGGACGCTGTACCTGCTTGGCAAACGCCACCACTGAGAGCTGCCTGCCCTTTCCCTGCACTGGGACAGTCTCACTAAGTAGCCCAGGCTAGCTGCAAACTGTGATCCTCTTCCCTCAGCTGGGATTAGAGGCATACAGCTCTGTACCTAGCTAATTGCATCTGTAGAAAACTTACAGAATTGTAAATTGCATTAATTCTGGTTTTGGTGCTTGTTAATCTGTTGAGACAAAGTCTCTCTAATTCAGGCTCAGGAGCGCACTTCGCAGCCCAGGCTGGCCTCCTATAAAGAGGCTCATGTCTCAGCTACTCCAGTGCTGGGATTAGAAGTGTGCATACCATATGCAGCCCTGTGCTATCTGATCTATGCCTTCCTATTTTTCACATTAGCTCTACCTTTTAAGAAACTGCTTTCTTTTTTGGATAAGTAGGCAGTTCTCTGATATGGCTCTGTTTCTGTGCTGTAACTGTTGGATCCCACTAGTTCCTTTTGGGCATATTTTCCTTCTTACTAAAATAAATCCTTGAGTAGTTCTTTCAATGAATAATAAACTTTTCTGTGCAGAAATATTTTCATTCTTTAAATTAATCTTATTTAGGCAGGCAGTTTTACACTTTTGTGTTCTAATACCCTGCTGATGAGAAATATAAAAGTACAATAGTATCTTTCGTGTCTTTAAAACTAGTGGCTTTAGAAAGTTGCACCTTTTCCCTTAAGACAGTTTTTTTTTAGATTTATTATACTGAAATAACAAATGAATTAATCTGCTTTTTAAAGAAGTACATGATTAGGGTCATTTTATGTTTATACAAAGAAAAGTACTAAGCACTACTTGAAGATACATTTACTGATCAAATATTATATTTTGTAATTGCTCTGTGTCATATATTTATTTTATGACTTTTCCAAAAGTCAGTATTTTGAATTATATTTTAATTCAAAGTCTTATTGTAGTTCTAGATCAGTCCTGTCCAGTAAAAGTTTCTGTCATAATGCAAATGTCCTTTCTATATCTGCCCTGTTCAGAAAGGTAGCCATTAGTCTTTAGTGGTGGAGAGCCTATGGCCTGAGTGTTCCTTTTTTATTCTTTTAAGACCAAAGATGTTAATGTAGAGTTGTTTTTTCTAAACTGAAACCTCAATGTTGTGGTTCAATTGCAGTGCTAAAGTAAGTGTGTTTGGGGTTGCAGTTCGGCCCTTGATCTGTCAAAGGTTCGCCATCCTTGCAATAGACCTTGGAAGCTGATTCTCTTTTTATTTATGTTTATATATTGTCAAGTGAATAGAAGTTTTAAATTAATAACTTAATCCATTTTAGGCCACGTAGTTTAAGATAATTCATTTTTACTGAAGATATTTTTTTCAGAAATGTAAAGATAATTAGCTTTTGGTTTGCCAGTACAGTGTGGGATTATAAGTAAAGTGGTAGAGTTTGTGAGTTTTATAGTCAGATACAAATATCTAATTTTTTTTAAAGTTTTGTTAGCAACTTGCTGAGGGTGCTGTTGCTCCATTTGGATAGAAATGACAAGCAGTCCAGGTTCAGCATCCTTCATGTTAGCAGCCTAACCTTTGAGTGTGTAGGATCCCTGTTCACAGTGTTAGCAGCTCCTTCCACTGCTCTCTTAGTGGCCTGAGTCAGCAGCTACTGCGAGTCTCTGGAACTCTTCCAGAAGCAGGAGCCACCAACTGTAGGCAGCTCTCCATAGCTCCACACCACTGTCTGGCTGCTACCTGCCTGCTGTGTTGCCAGCCCAGGGTACTAACCTCCTGTGTAACCAGCTCAGCCTGTTCTACTTGGTCTAGAAATCACTAATATGCAAAATAAAGCTACCTAAAAGAGGCTATATTGTGACTTATGTTGCAGCATCAAGGGAAGAAATACATAAATGGATATGATAAGGGTGAAGGGAAATTACTTAAATAGGATTTTTTAGAAATATAGGCTTGTGCCTTCACCCTGCATCTTAGCAGCTAACCAGCCAGGATGAGACACTTTCAATAAGAAAAAGGCTCCTCACTGACCGGAGCAGGGATATCAGACTGCAGAGGTCAGAGTCCTCTGGGATAGACCTCCAACCCAGCCTCACTGCAGCCAAAGCAAAAGACTCTCAGGACAGGCACAGAGCGTCTCGTGTAGTGTCATTGGGCATCAACACATTTAAAGAGCCAGAACTACCACACGTGGAAGAAAACAATAAGAAGTACTTCTGGAGAGGTATTGGGCCCTTCTCTTCTGTCTCAGTGGCGTGCTAACACTAATATAATACTTGGAGGTTTCCTGTTTACATATTAACTGGTTTTTATTAAAAATCACAGAAATAACCCTTCAAGTTTTATTCTGCTCAACAAGTAAATGTATTAATAATATCTTCTGTTTTTCAGATTGCAAATCGAAGAATCTTCCAAACCTGTAAGGCTATCACAGCAGCTGGACAAAGTTGTAACAACCAATTACAAACCAGTTGCTAATCATCAATACAATGTGAGTCTTCTACATATCTCCTTGTTATATCTTTATGCCTTTCTTCTCATAGATTCTTATATTTTGAAAGGACCCCATCAGTCATTCACCTTGTGCCTGGTACTTGAGTACCTGATCTAGATTTAGTAAGGATAGTGTGATTTGCCGAGCACTGAGATGATGCCTGCATCTTTGCGCTTACAAGACAGGCACCGGAACCACTGAGCTATATCCCAAGCCCTGAAGTACATTTTATATATAATACACATATACATTGTCTCTGTCTCAGTGTGTGGCTTTAGTCACTTTCTCATTGCTGGATAGAGTACCCACATTTTAAAGGAGAAAGGTTTATTTTGGCTCACAGTTGCAGCCCACAGCATGGGGGCCAGTAAGCAGAGAGGAAGGAGGAGCGAAAAGGGAAGATACTCTTCCAGTGCCACCCTCGGTGAACAGTCTGCACCAGGCCCTGCCTCCTGTCAGCAAATCATTTAGCTAAACGCCACCAGAAACCAGGCACCTTCCAAAACTCAGGAATGCGTGTGTGTTTGGGGAAGTCATTCCTGATCTAGACTGCGGCGTTACACATTATGTGCCAGTTCTGAGAGCTTCATAAGCACTGACATGTTATCTTCATGAAATGATGCCCACCATCAGTTCCATTATCTGAAACATTAACTCACATAGTTACTGCTATGGATACTCAACCCAGCAAGTATAACTCAGAAGTATTTAACTAGTATTTGTACTTAACTAGTATTTATATTGCCACAGGACACTAGCAGTGCCACAGAGCTATTATTTTTAGGTTTTAAAATACCTAAATATAAGAATAAATGTGATAATTTCCTAAATATAAAATTAATTTGGGGATGAGGATGTAACTCGGTGGCACAGCACCTCCCTGGCAAACACAAGTTTCTGAGTTCAGTTTCTGTTACAAAAAACACCAAAACACAGTGTACCCTAAGTTGATTAACAATTAACAGTTGAACTCTTATGTTCTGCTTTGCTGAAGGATTTTTTTGATACAGAGTTTAGTAAGAATTAAAACATCCCCAGCCCTATATTGCTCTGGTTTACCACTAAAATACAGTATGCATTGGTTCACAGTGCTTCTGTTCAGTTGCTCCTCATTAGTACAGTGGTTAGAATCCCCACCTGTCACAATGCTTCTGTTCAGGAAAAATTTGGTTCTCAGTGCTCAATAAAATTTTACTTCCATTCACAAACTCCACATTGAATAATAAACAAAACTGTGGCCATCTTCCTCACAGGAACATATATTAAATTAAAGAACAATCTTCCCCAAAAATCATAAAACTTAAGTTCGTGAACTAAGGTACCAGTATATATTCAAATATATTATATTCTAACCTTGTTCAGATGCAAAGCTATGACATCCATTTTAAAGACTTAACATTAAATGACATTTCAGTTCAAGGAATGTACTTTTACTAAGATTATCATAAATGAGTCATAACAATAATGAGTCATATAATAATCTTTGATTAAAATTTCATTTACATAAAGCAAAGATTGGCTACCATCTTTCATGTACTTGAATGTTTAGTGACTGTTTTCTGTGGGAGTGCATCTGGATGGATGGGGCATCATCATAGCTCTAAGAAACACATTTAGTATTATAGTGTAACATTGACTATAAAAATTGTATAAGGTGGGCCAGGGATTTAGCTCAGTGGTTCTAGCATCTGCCTGGCAAGGGCAAGGTTCCGATTTTAGTCCTGGGCACCACCTGCCACAGTGTTGGGCTTGGTGGCTCACACCTGTAATTCCAGCACTTGGGAGGCAGAGGCAGGAGAATTGCTGTGAGTTCAAGGCTAGCCTGGGCTACATAATGAGTTCAAGGCCAGCCTGAACTACAAAATGAGACCCTGTCTCAAAAAACTTAAAAAAAATTGTGTAAAGCTTGTGTTATTTATCAGGAGACATTGTTTTTTTTCAATATCGAGAGGCCTCAATATAGTTCATTAAGAATGATTTCAAATTCATATAATCAAGACAGTTGAGAAAAAAATTTTAGACTTACCGTAATGTTGAAATGTTTTCAACATTTGTATGATATAGCCACATAAACATGAAGTGCTGCTGCCACAGCCACCAAGGCCTGAGCTGAAGGCTGAGTGCAGAAGTAGCTGGCGTCGGGAACCTTGCCCTTTGTTGGTGTTGCACTGTAAGCTATATTAGCAGTTGCTGGTGAGCAGCTTTCACAGTTGGCAGTACTTCTACAAACTAAGCATCAAGAAAATGAAGGAAGATCACTGTATTTGGAGAGCAAACAAAAAGGTCTTTTGTAATTTTGACAAATTATAGCTTCCTTTTAAAATAGTATTTTTATTTTAATTTTTTGTGTACACTTTATAATATATATATAACATTTTTATGATTTACAATGACATTTAAATTTATGATTTAAATGTTTTGCTATAAAGGTGTTAATCTAGAAAGAATAGTTAGCTAATGTGTAAGATTGCTTTCAACCTCCTACCTCTCAATCTGTTAATCACAGTCAATGTATGTGCTCTGACTGACTCTGCGTTCGTCATTACCTGGCTTCTGTAGCTTTCACAGCATTGTTAAAGGTGCTGTGTGGGCTAGTGACATCTTTCCCATAGGAAATCTTATTCTCTGTTGTCTGCATGCTGGTTCTCAGAGTGGACTGTGGACTGTAAAAATGAAATGCCTTCAGGCCTGCCCCAGTGTGGAAGAGGGCAGCTATTTAAGGTTTTTAAGCTCTCTACACATTTGTGGTGTGTAGCCACTCACTGATCCAGAAAGACAGGAACCTTCTACAGTTCTCACTGGCATTCCCTTTGAGAGGGAGATGGGTTCAATGATGGATAATTGATAACTCTGTCATTATTATCATCCATACCACCTGCTCCTAAATCTGAAACACTTTTTTCTAGCTTTTGGTCAGGAAATGACAGCAAACTAGAAAAGTTTAAATTTAAAGAAAAATGATTGAGCTTGGTATGGTGGCGCACGCCTATAATCCCAGCAATCAGGAGGCAGAGAAAATAGGATTGCAGTGAGTTCAAAGCTAGCCTGGGCTACATAGTGAATTCAGGGCCAGCCTGAGCTACAAAGTGAGACCTTGCCTCAAAAAATTAAAAAAAAAAAAAAAATGATCGAAGTAATTGGTACATCAGAACTTTGAGGTGTATCACCAAGAACCAGAAAGAAAATTTGTTTTTATGAACATTGTTTCTTTTAGTATGTCAGCCAGTTCTGTTAGTCTTCAGACCTAAGCTTGTTGAATTTTGAGGATTTTTTCCTGAGTTTTATATATATACCTAAGTGTTGAATTTTCTGATTAAAATAAATGCCAACTAGATTATATCAGAAAGACTTTTCAGCAGTATTTGCCAAGTATGGGAATACTACATGCCTTGTCAGTATGAATTTCTACATCAAGGACTGACCTATTCTGAATTAATTTTCTCTCAAGAGATGATGACACACGAGGTAGAAATAGAAGTGCTGGTGAAGGGGCGGGGGGAGTCATCTTTCATAAACATTTAAAATGCAAAACCATGAGAGTCAAGGCTGTCGAGCTCACTTCAGAAGTTAAAATAAAAGCCTTCATGAAGACTGCCTTGACAACGCAATCAACATATTTCTGCAAACAACAGTCTAGAAATTTACAGACATCTGAATTTTGATGTTTTAATTGGTAGTGAGTGGCATTTATAATTTCAGTCAGATTAAAGTCTCGGTAATGACAGTTGAACGTCTCTGTATTATACCCACAGTAGATTATTGATGTCATTGAGTTGCATTTTAGTCATGAGTAATTTGTTTTCTATTGTGGAAGTAAAATAATTGTATTTGTAGATGTTTTTGGATTGCAAAGATTTATAACTGGAATTTTTGTTTAATGTACTTTCTGAATTCACATTTGTTTCAATGATGTTATTGCTGATAGTAGAAGGTCAATAATTAGAATTTAGATAATATGAAACCTTTTTCTAGATGGATATGGTGGTGCACACCTGTAATTTTACCATTTTGAGAGGCTGAGGCAGGAGGATCCCTAGTTCAAGCCCAGGCTGAGCCATTTAGTGAGACCCTGTCACAAAAGAAAAAGAAAGAAAAGGATTGGTGATCTAGGTCAATGCAAAAGCCCTGGGTTCAATATCTACTACTGAATCAGGAAAAAAAAAATTTATTCCAATAGCTATTATTGTAACATATTGTATTGCCTGCTAAAAAGTTAGATACCTAACTACTTTTAATATCGTTTCCTTACATTGTACATCATAAGAAACAAAATGCCCAAAGATAAAATAGTTTAAAAGAGAAGTAACATGGGGCTGGGGAGTTAGCTCAGTGGTTCCGGCACCTGTCTTGCAAGCGCAAGGACCCGGGTTCGATCCTTGGAAACCACATACCATAATGGGCATGGAGACTCAAGCCCAGCAGCAACCAGTACCACATACCACAGTGTCGGGCGTGGTGGCTCACGCCTATAATCCCAGCACTCAGGAGGCAGAGGCAGGAGGATTGCTGTGATGTAAGTTTGAGGCTGAGCTCAGGGCCAGCCTGAACTACAAAGTGAGACTCTGTCTCAAAAAAATAAAAAGATTACCATTTCTGTAATATTTAGTGTAAAAAAGAGAAGTTACTTTAGTGACATAATTTTTGTCCTCAATACAAGATTAGGTAATAATAACATAATTACCAAGAAAATAATTTAAATTCCTTTTTGTAGTTACACACGCACTGGAATAATTTAACCTGATACTACAGATGATAATTTGGCTTAAGAGCCTATGTTAGACATCACTGAAGATTTAACCCACTTTAAGTCTTCTCTGTAAATTATCTAATTGTGCAGGGTCTAAAGAAATAGATGCTCTGTTTTTCTTGCTGTTCTTAAATAAATGTAGGGTTAAATTTCCACTACTGTGAAATATGGGGATTTAGCTCAGTGGTTCTGGTATGTGCCTTCTAAGCACACAGTCACAAGTTTGATCTTTGTTACCAAAAAAAAGAGAACTCCTGCTGGGTAGAATTTGGTGGTTTTAATACAAATCGTAACTTATTCTGACTTTTAATCTTATTCCTAGTATTAATTTTAAAGTTCCTTTCTAATTTATTAAGTTTAAATTTTTACCTTTAATTCAGATCCTCTTTGCCCTGAGTTTGACACTTGGTAACACCTAAAAAGTTTTCCTCACCCTTGCCAGCTACAATGTATGCCCTGGCAAAGGTAGGCCACTCACTTTGCCAGCATGTTTATTTGAAAACATTTTTTTCTATTGTCTTCTCAGCGTCTCCAATCTTTTTACGCAAGGTAGAGCCTACTGAGAGTAGAAACTGTATATACCATCACTTCTTCCATTTCCTAAATGTAACTTTTCTATCTTTCAGTATGAATTAAAGCTGAGAAGGGAGTGCAGACAGAGTATCATGCTGCTCTAGCTACATACAGAAAATACAAAAGCCAGCCCAGGTCTTCTGCTGGGTACCACCTTTCTTTTCTGTGGAGACGAGTGGCTTTTGGCACCTAGTCAAATCTCACATTGCACTCAAACCTTGAGAAGGGAATCGTAGGTTTTCTCATCTCCTCTGATTCCATCTTCCTCTATTTTCTAGATCCTAAATTAAAATTCTCTTTCTCATACTTGACCAGAGTAGAAGATTAAATATCTTCACCTCTGGACCTGATTTTTCCTACTTTTTTCGTGGGTCCCTTTATTGGGCTGTGCAGTGGAATCCAAAACATAAACCTGTTCAAGTACAGAGGTTGGTTAACATGTCACTAGTGCATGTTATTCCACAGTATTCCACTTTGTAATCCAAAGACTTTTAATACTTTATCCTGGGCTATCATGCTTTCTCCCTTCCTAATATGATCATTCTCCTACTTCTGTCCTTTTGACCCAAGAGAAAAGTATATATTCTTCCAAATCCTCTTGTTTTTCTCTTTTATGCTGATCTCATCCAGAAAATCTGGAAGCTGGCTGGGTTTCATTCTTCTCAAACAATACGTCTCATGCATTTTTCATTGTTTCAGCATCATGATGTTGTCCTACTTAGTTCTGTGGGCTACTGATAGATAGTTCATTTAAAATGTTCAGGCCTTCTATATACTCTTTTTTTTTTTTTTTTTTGAGAAAGGGTCTCACTTTTGTAGTTTAAACTGGCCTTGAGCTCAGCCTTGAACTCACAGCAATCCTCCTGCCTCTGCCTCCCGAGTGCTGGGATTACAGGCGTGAGCCACCACACCCAATACTGTGGTATGTGGTTCTGATCACTGGTTGGCGTGAGTCTCCATGCCCTGCATCATTTTATGTGATTACCAGGGATCGAACCTCGGCCCTTGTGCTTGCCAGGCAAAAGCCAGAACCACTGAGCTAAATACCCGGCCCTCTATATACATTTTTAATACATAAACCCTAAAGAAAAGGATACTTCTAAAAAGAGAAGACTCTCTTGTTTGCCCATATTCTAGTCCAATGGCTAGTACGTAGTACATGCTTCATCTACTGAAGGGATACATGGATTTTAAGTTTTAGTCCCAAGGTATACATAGTAAAAAATGGTTATGATTAAGTTAGTTCTCTCATGTCTGGCTCTTAAACTTTTTTTAATTGAAAGACAGTGTTATGAGCCAAGGATTTAGCTCAGTAGTTTCAGCGCCTGCCCTGGAAGTGCAAGGTCCTAAGTTTGATCCATGGTACCACATATTACAATGCCAGGCATGGTGGCTTAGGCCTGTAATCCCATCACTCAGGAGGCAGAGGCAGAAGGATTGCTGTGAGTTCGAGGCTTGCCTGGGCTAGATAGTGAGTTCAGGGCCAGCCTGAACTACAAAGCAAGACCCTGTCTTAAAAAACTAAAAAGAAGAAGAAAAGACAGTGTTAGCAAAGTTACCTTTAGCCACTAATTTGAAGTCTCTGTGGGTCAGGACAGGATCAAAATGATAGAAGGCTTGCCCTGCCCATGTCCTCTGTTTATTACCAGTGCCTCCCAAACTTCTCAGTCCTTAGAGAATCCATTCTTTGGTCTGCCTGTCCCTAAGAGCTTGAAATACATTACCTACCAAACTATATCTAGTGCATAAACTATTTTAACATATCTTGGTTAATCAAAAACCAAGGAACAGCGTGTTAGAGTTTCTTTTCAACATAAGGAACTGGGAAGAAAGCCTGCTTAGGGCCTAATGGGCACATTGTATGTATCTCCTTGAAACACCAAAAGTAATTTCCAGTGGCATCTTTACTATCATGGAGCTTTAAAAGTACAGGGAGTCCTGGGAGCAACAAGGACCCCAGGTTCTGGGCCATCTGTCCGAGGCCTTGTGTAGGCTGCCCCTCAGAACAGCAAATCTCACAGTTTACAGACAGCTGGCAGAGATGCCTGTTTCCAAGCGTGTCAAGTTGATGTTTTTCTTTTGCTCTTTTTTTTTTAATATAGATTGAATATGAAAGAAAGAAGAAAGAAGATGGAAAGAGGGCTCGAGCAGATAAACAACACGTTCTAGACATGCTTTTTTCAGCGTTTGAAAAACACCAATATTATAATCTTAAAGACTTGGTGGATATCACAAAACAACCTGTGGTATGTATATGTTCATATTGATCTTGTAAATACCTCCTGCTTCGTTAATATGTCATCAATGCAGAGAACTTTATCTTTCCTGTAAAATTAACTTTATAGTCATTTACACTCATGACACTTTACACTGACACTCAGAAACATGTCTCAGTGCAGCTATTTTTTGTAGCATGAGTTTCATTATTTTAGATTTCAAATACATTTAATATCGATAATTCCATGTGAAGAGAAAAATTATCCTTTTATTTTTGACAAATCTGAAAGCTTTGTTATCCATCAACATTTCCCTTTTTGTTACAATATTAATTTAAATTCCAAAGAATATAAGTAATTTTTTAATAGAAAGAAAGTATTCATGCTGCAGTGTTATCAGTTCATCTTAATGACTTCTCTCCCTTTGGCATCAAAGCCTTAGAAACTACATTCCAAACTCAATTAAAAAAAATTGAAAAAGAATAATTCATTAGCTAAGCAGTATTTCTTCTGGTTTTAATGAAGTTTATCTGTGCATTTTTTATATAAATATAT
>PVIR01007294.1:0-46066 GCA_004026965.1 Petromus typicus
CCTTGTACTTTCTTTCTGCCTCATCCACTACCAAGTTTATTGAAAAAGTATTCATTTACAGTCGTTTGGAAGGCACACCTTACTGAAAGCTAGAAATACTTTGACAAACCTGTGCGGTGTGTAATTCTGTTTTATAATCTTAAATGGGAAAATTCTCAAATAGCAACATTGGGTTGTTCAAAGCCTAGTCTAAGGGAATTGATGTTATTAAGCCACTTGAATAGCAATACACTTTTAAGAAAGTTTATACAAGTATATCTTTCCAGAATAAACTAATTCCTCTGCTATCATTAGTGAGGCTAGCAAAGAATTTTCTCAGGTTATCCATTGGAAAGCTGATTTTATTTTTCTAAATGATGTTAAGAACACTGAGACTTTGAGACCATAAAAGATAACACCAAGGAAGAATAACACACAGTTATTTTTCTTCAGAAACAACTTCCTTCCAAAGGATAAAAACAAATATAATTGTGATTGAATCCAACTTTTTACTTTGTCATTCATTGGAAAAGTCTCTTTAATCACATTCAAGGCTCAACTCTTATGGATTTTCCCCAGTGACATCTTTGATTTTTAAAAAATGATAAAACACACATATCACTTTTGTCCTTGTGAGTTTATTTCTGTTTGGACATGTGACCATGAAGCCTATCAAAGAATGTTCTTGTTGAGTTACTTCTGTGAGCCTCCACATCCTCCTGGAAGCTGCCCTCTTGCCGGGAGGAAGCTTAGGGCTTGAGTCCGATCTGGTCTTCGTGTCATGGTCCATTTCTCACTAACATGGGAGTGTCTCCAGAAATGACCTAGGCCCTTCTCAATCTCCATGGTAAACTTTACATTGTCACCTTTTCCTCCAGTTGTATTTGTCACCTTTTGGCTGGATTTAATGACAGCAGGAGAATTGGCTTCCAATAAGTAGGATTAACATTTTAGAGTAAAAATATGTCATGTAGTGTTACAGGGTTTCCTTTCACTAAACTGAACTGTAGGAAAGTTAATTTAGTTCCCTTTGGCTGGTATTTAAGTTATGCAGATGATTTGCTGTCCAAAATAAAGTCCACATAAAGGTTCTTTCTGATCCCAGTTCTGTGTTCCTTGGGAACAATATCTACCTTATATTGAATGGCTACTCATTAAATTCTGTCTTGTGTAGACAAATGCAAATGTTGTCTCTGAAATTTGCTTAAAGAGATGAGTTAATTGTGTTAATACTATGAGGATTTGTAATACAATTTGTCAATGTAATTTGAATGAGAGCCTCTCACGGTTGACTGTAAATGCATTTTAATTAGGGTTTAATAACCTTCATATGGAAAATGCTAAATAATTAGGAGTGATCTTGGATAAACTTCTAGCAACTCCTTTAAAAGGAACATCAAACAAAATATAGTAAATATAGTATTTAGAGTAATTATGTAGATTAAAGAACTTCATTCAGTTAACTGCTTCTTGGCAGATTGTAGAATACACACTCAACATCAAGTGGAGTGTTGAGCATGATAATGATACTAACCTTGTAACAACTTGAAATTTCCATTAAGAGGCCAGTTGATGAACTGGTTAATGTGCTTAACCAATTAAAATCTTTATTAAAAGAGGAAAATGTGTTTCTTAATGCAACAACTAAGAGATGAGTAAGACTTCCCATTGAATATTCTAAAGATAATCATCATTCTTTCATATTACCGTGAATGAGAATGTTGGTAAATGTGGTAAATAACAACTCCCTGATATTGAAACCTAGATTTAAAGATGATCTTTCCCCATCTTCCAGCATTCCTGAAATTTGCATTTCCTAATTTCTACAATTGATTTTATGTCAACTGACCCCATGTTTCTGGCTAGACTTGGTTACCATATCTTATCCTGTGTGCCCTAGTGCCATCACCTTAAGTAGGCTCCATAGGAAAGGACGACATGGTCATGCTCCATAAGTCCTCTACAAGCCCAATTTATTTAGCAAAAGGTACACAATCTTAGAAGAAACAAGATGGCTACCAAGAAGTGGCAGGCTCACCACGTCACGTTGTGGCTGCCCACAGATCCCACAGGGCTGTGCAGCTGCCAGTACTGAGGTTTGAGAAAGTGCTTTGTGCTACACAGCTCCTTCTTTATGTAGACTTATGGCAGTCTTCTAAGAAGTGGCCCATCTTTCCAGACATCTGAAGTCCTCTCTTCTGCAGCTGAACTCCACATCATCGGGCACACAGTCTTACTCAGAGAGGAGGCAGAACAAGGGCTCTGGAAGCTGTAAGCACTTTGCCAACTATTTGCCATCCCGTGTTCTTACATTCTACTTCCTGACACTAACTTAACTGCCTTCAAGACTGACTCATGTGTTTCTGGTATAAGATTTAAGGACTATGATCATAAAACCATCTGTTGAGTTTATCCTTCTTCTTTCTCTGTAGCAAGCCTGTATCTTTACTCTGGTCCATCAACTCTGGGTTTATGAAACTCTCGGTTCCTCACTCTTATCACTAATGTAGCCCTGGAGCCCAACTCCAGGCCTTGCTCCCTGGAAAAGGCAGGAAGATAGTAATGAACAGTGAGTCACAGGACTAAGGGTTTATTCATCAAAGAAAGGGAAATGAAGACAGAAAGAAAGAAAGGAAGGAAGGATGGAAGGAAGGAAGAAAAACAGAAAGATAAGGTAGAAACAAGTCCAAGTTTGAGATCATGAAAGAAGCAAGTGTTCCAGTGTGGAGGCGTCACCTCCCACTCCAGGTGGGAGTACAGTGTGCAGGTCCAGGTGACTGGAACCAAGGAGCTGCAAGGCCGGGTGGTCCACACCACCCCTCTGATCCCACACATGTATTCCTACTTCCTCCAGCTCTCAGCCCTGCTCTCTAAGACTACATTATGCTCTGCCCTTGCCCCACAATCCTGTCCCTTCCCAGCATCATTAGTTTCAGTCTTCATAGTCTCAGGGGACTTTGCCATTGTCCCAGCCCTTCCCTTGCTATCCACTGTAAGGTGGTAACTGTAACTGACTCCCTAATGTGAGATGTGAAACTTCCACTCTTCTTGGTCCTCCACTCTCCCCACCCTGCATGCGCCTCACCCTTGTGCAACTCTGACGCACTGTTGGAGTCTTCCCCTCCTGGCTTCATGAGGCTCTCAGTCTGGACAACCATTTCAGTCACACATAGCTCCTGCTCCACGTTCTCTGATCGCACTGCAACCAGCACAATCTCTCAGTAACTTCTTTTTGAGGATCCACTTGGTGCACCCCACTTCCCCAGCAAATTGTCTGGGCTGTCTCTCATAGTGTAGGCCTCCAGTCCCAAACCTTCCATGTCTGCACATGATCCTGCTTTCATCTCTCTGAAGGAAGTTGAGACCATTTGACCTGATTCCCTACATAGTTCCTCTTCCCTCTGTTCCTTTCTTGCTCTTTTATCACTAAAGAGGAAGTATTAGTCCCTCCTTTTCCTAGTTTCTTTCTTTTACTGCTTCAGTTTTTCCCTTTGACACAATTTTCTCATATTACAAATAGCTTGCGTCTACATTCTTTACAACAAAAAACTTTATATTGATTGCCTTAGTACATTGTCCTATCTCTTCTCTTTCTTCACCACCAAACTTTCTGATGAAGAATATTACATTTACTCTTCTATCCATTGTTCTATCCCCTGCGTGTCTTTCTCCAAAAACCCTTGTGCTCACCTCTGCCATCTCACTGAAACTGCCTTGTCCAGGATAGGATCTTGGAGCACTTCCATGCTGCAGAGCCCTGAAGTCAAAGTTCCGCTCTCCCCATCTTTACCACTTGATCTTTCATATTACCTCTCAACAAGTTGCAGAGTTCTGCTGCTGGAACAAAACACACCACATTTTCAGTTTAAGAGAGAGTTGTTCAATTTCGCTCACAGTTTTAGAGGTTATAGTCTGCGATTGGCTGGCTCCAGTGCATAAACATGATGGAAGGCTATGGTAGAGTAAAGTTCTTCTTTCGTGTTGGCCCAGAAGCAGAGCCTAGTAGAAGAGTGTCATGAAATATATGTGCTCCAGAGAGACAGCCTGGGTGACTCCGCTCCACTGGCCCCCACCTACTAACACAACCCTTAGCTGTCAACATAAGTGAGTTCATCCACTGGTGCATATTATGCTGCCATCAGCCAATTGCCTTTTCAGGAGTCTCATTCCAGTCTAACAGACAGTTCAGATGAACCAGCACACATTTCTATTAATCTGGGAACACATATAAAATCCAGCAACATTATAGATCTGGCTGTACAGCCTTCTCACTGACAAATGAGAATATGAATTTATAGGAGCATTATGCACTGCTTGCAGAAAGTATTTTGAACAGAAGAACAGGGACTTACTTCAGCCAACTTGGGTTATAGCAAATGCAATGATGTCCTAAATAGTCCATGTTCTCCCATCTGTTGCTTATTATCAGGTTGTAGAAATAGCACTTTTCGATGTGGCTGCAGTTGATCCATTCGTGAACAGAATGGTTTCTTAATAAGAACACTCCTGCTTCATACTAAACACGCCTAAATTATGACTTCCTAGATAAAAAGAGTCATACATTATGCATACCTATTAGATTGTCTTTGCTCTAACCATATTGGAATTAAGATGAGGACTAGTTAAATTCTATTTGTAGTATAGGAGTTATTTGCTTTGAGAAGATACTTCTCAAATTTGAGAAGAAATTGAAATTTGCATTAAGAGGCTCTATTCGGCTCGAAAGTAAGACTCTGGAGGGATCCAAAAGGGAGTTAAAATGAACCCTCTGCCCTCTGGGAGCTGACAGCCAAGTCACAGGGCTAAAACAAGAACCTGGGGACCATAAGTGAAGACAGACCCTACGCAGGGAGGACCCATCTTCAAAAAGGGGCTCCACTCTGCCGTAGTAGGTTAACCTGGTCCTTTGTGATTTTATACCAGGAAAAATTGATGGACATACCTTTTATTTAAGAAAAGTTCTGCTGAGGAAAAAAAAAAAAAAACCAAAACCTTTCTATCTGACTTAGAAATCTTCTGATCATGTTATTACATTTTTACAAATGCTAAGTCATTATGTAGAAGATTTTTTTTTTAAAAAAGGGTCATTTATGTTTTTAGAGTGCCTTTATGTGGGCTAAATGTTTGTATTAAGACTTCCCTACCTCTTGACATTGTGTCCATTTAGAGGCTTTATGACTGAAGAAAGGTTTCTGTGGAGAGGCGGGGACCCTGTGGAGAGAAAATGCCTTGTGCTTCGCTGCAGGCAGTCTAGCTCTGTCAGCTGAGTTTAATAGCCATTCATACACCGAGAAGATCTTATCTTGTGTCCTATTGGTTTGGGGTCACTTGCTGGCTCACATTATATTGAAACGTGGGCAGAGAGAGGGAGTAATTTGTTAATGTCATGTAGGATGAACTTGGTTGGAAAGGGAAGTGTACCCACTTTATAATAACACAAGTGTTTCCTTGCTAATCCCTTGGCAGGTTCATTATCTGTGCAGCCCCAGGCAATGGTTAGCCTATCGTGAAAGTGAAATTTAACCCTCAGCGTGAAATTAATCCTCAAAGACGCATGTCTGCTCAGTCTAGAAATAATACATTCTAAATGATTTTATAATCCCTGACTTTCTTTATGCAAAGGTACTAAATTGTTATCAAGATGTTGTAGAGCATGCTAGAAAATTGATTTTAGTTTACTTAAGAAAACTGAACAAATTTATAAAAATAAAACGTCTGATTTTCCAATTCAGTTTTAAAGTCAAAAACCCGACCTTGCTGGACATCTCTCATTCAGAGGGTGGTTCTACTCAGGTTTGTGTTGTGCTTCATCTAATATCTATAGAAAAATGAATTTTTAAAATGTCACTTGATAAGGAGACTTTTTCACTCAGCTTCTTGACATTTGACGTAGAGAATCTAGGAAACACCAGGAGCATGCCAAACAAGAGAGAACAGTTCCTTGTGGAGCCAGGGAACCTTTTGCAAGGGTTTTAGAGTAAAGGGATGTAAGTCTGTTCATTTTTCTGCTTTGTAAGAGTGCTTTCTCCTTAAGCTTTTCTTGTAGCTTTCTTTCCAAGCAGTTTTCTTTATGGGCAGTTAGGGAGGGAGGAGACAGAAGTTAGGATTGAGAAGGAGGTGGATGGGTGCTGATATTTATGAGAAATAAAAGTATCAAGCATGTTTCACACTTTGTCTTATGTAATATTTACTGTAAATGGCAGAGAACACATCCCTTTTCCCAGTACAGAAACAGAAAGGTTGCCTTTCCTTCCCTGAGTGCATGCAGCGGTTACCTGCTGCACTCCAGTTATGGACCCACGTCTTCCTAACTCCAAAGCTTTTTCGGTTTTCATAGCACTGGAGAATCAAATACTGAGAAAAGATCAAATTGATGTGAACTATAAATAAAATTTTGCCTGATTGAAATTCAGTTTTTCTTCTTGTCCTCAAATATAAGTGACTTTTGTAATGTACCTACTCATGGCTTGAAATATTATTTACCTGTGCTTCTGGTGTTTTATTTTTTTGTGTCATATATCCTTAGGTTGCTATTTGCTCCATCATCACAATGACAAAATTAGCTCATGTCTCCACTCACAACATTTTTGTTTGTTTGTTTGTTTTGTTTTGTTTTGTTTTTAGACAGGGTCTCGCTTTGTAGTTCAGGCTGGCCCTGAGCTCAGCCTCCAACTCACATCACAGCAATCCTCCTGCTTCTTCCTCCCAAGTGCTGGGATTACAGGCGTGAGCCACCACGTCCGGCACTGTGGTATGTGGTACAGGTTGCTGCTGGGTGTAAGTCTCCCCACCCAGTATTGTATGTGGTTACCGAGGATTGAACCCTGGTCCTTGTGCTTGCAAGCCAGGCACTGGAACCACTGAGCTAACTCCCCGGCCCCACTCACAACATTTTAAAACATGTTCACAAGATAGGTGAGCAAAAGCTCAAGGGAGTAAGTGTGCACTATAATTTATGGAATTGTTTATTTCTAGACATTTCAAAGCAATCAGGAGTTTTCTCAGTTTAGGAACTGCGTCTGACTTTCTATGACCCTGCAAATGGACAATTCTTAGAAATCTAGTACTGTTTCATTATCTACCCTGTAAGGTTTTAAATGAGTTCTCAGTAGAAAAAGTTGGTTTCTGCACATGTCTTTACCTTGACAAATCTCTTATCAAATTCTTCTGCAGATTTTGGTTCTTCCCTTCTTGGCTTGACTACTTTTTCTTTCTTTTTTTTTTTTTACTTTATTGATGCTTCCTATTGGTTGACAGAGCCTATTACTTTATTGTGAGAGGAAATTAAATGGATCTGACACACTTTTGTCTTTACACAGCCAGGCTTGGTGGAAGCCAATGCCCTTTCCTAAACAGGTACAAATCAGTTGTTTAATAACTTACTTTTATTTCTGCCTACTATTTCAGTATTTCTTTTTTACTCTATAACTGCTCTTTTTAAGCCTCTAGAGTATTTCTCCAAAGCTTTCATAAATGGAAAGTTTTGGTCCTAGGAGAGCGGTATCAGCCCTTCCCTCTGGATGCCTGCCTCCTGTCTAAATTCAGTCACATAGGGCTTTACTGTGCCATTTAGCTTTGTATAGGTTGTTCTCCCAGAAGCCACCCTTCCTGGATTCACAAGTCAACTGCTTTAAATAAATTTCTCCACTTAACACCATTTATTCTCCAGTCCATCAAGCCCAGTTGTATATACTTTCTGCTCTTGGCATTTATTTATTTTCCATGTGTGTGTACAAGATTTATTTGAATAGGACTGTGTATTTACTTTGCATTCCCTTCTTACTGCCCCCGCTTTTTAAACTTCCTGAGGTATCCCCTTTTTGGTATTCTTGATGCCTTCTTGATGGTACAGCTTGCTGTGTACTTTATAGATGGACTGAAAAATTAACTTTAGTGAATTTATATTGACATTTTGCATTTTAGGGAAATAAATATTTCTTCTAATTTTAAGTAAAGTGAAAAAATTCAGTCAGATATCTGAGCACTTACTTTACTAAAATAAAAATAGGTTCTAATAAAATAGTCTTTACTGGTTAGCCACACAAGCACACAAAAAAGGTGAGCTCACTGTTTTCTGAGATTTGTTTAGTCATTGTAAAGAGCACTACAAGCCTTCTTTTGAAGTGACAATTTTCACGAGGGTTGAAACAGTCATTTATAGTGTTTTAAAAAATAATCTTGAAAAATGCATAAAGCTGCAAGCAAGCAGTAAAAATTTGCTGCAATGTAGATTCTTTTGAGAACCCCAGGATGTCTTACTATTGACATTTGTTTATGATTTTGTTTTGTTTTCCTAAAATTACTTCCAAATTGTCATTCTTCAGAAGAGCATGCAAAGGTGTAATAATCACACTTCGGGTCTGTTCATTAATACAGAATATTATGGAAAATTGTTTTCACTCTTGAAAATCCCTCCACGGCCATAAAAGCGCAAATGAGATTGTCCCCGCTGTTCTAGCCTGGCCCACGAGCCTCAAAGCAAGGGGATATTTATAAGAAAATTCCAGACATAGCAGTGCTGCCCTGATCCTTATGACCCAAACTTCCTAGTTTTTGTCTCTTGTACTAAGGAAAAACAAAGAGGCATGAAATTTGTATCGCAAGTTCTCAACTCACATTTCTCTCTCTGTATAATGAAGATATGTGTATTGTTTTCTAGAGTTATTAGATCAGTTTGGAAGATAAAAAGAATCACTTTTCACTGCTCACAGCTCTCTGGCCGTTTCCAGCCCCTGTCCGTGTCTGCAAACAGCCCCGGTGTCTCTCCATAGTGTCCTGAACAGCTGTCTGATTCTGTTTTCCAGTGAGGGATTTGGTTTTCTTTAAGACTATACTGACAATCTCTCATATGTAGAAAACTATTTAATTTTTGTTAAAATAAGACAAAGACATAGACATAGAAAGGACTTGAACATATCTGTGAACTGATCTTTTTCAGATTTTACACGAGGAACAGACCACACTGCTGTCTTCAGCTGCAACTCAAATAGCTGGAAGGAAAGAACATTGTGTATTTAAATCTTTCAATGTCCCTAATTTGATTTGGAATTTAATTCAGCAGATTACATTTTGCATTTCTCAGGAAACACTTTGCCGGCCTTATAAGCACTGCACCTTTATTCTGAGGGCTGATGCATCTTATAAAATATTGTTTGAGGAACACCAAAGGAAGCATTTTGATCTTTTTAGATCAGAACTAGCATAATAAAATTATCTTGTTAAATTTTATTTCAAACTTATACAAATATCTGAAGTGATGAAGGACTATACAATTAGTAATGGTAAGTTTATATAAGGAGAATTGAATTTTGAATATCAAAAGTCAATTTTGATATTTTCCCAACTCTTCCACCTACTGTATGTACTAAGCATGGCTCCCCACACACTCTGGTGATGCTGCATACATGTGGCTCTGTGCACAAAAACTAGCACTTTAGCCTTAAATATAAGCTGTAAGCTGGGGCTTCCCAACAGACACATAATGTGACACAGACATATAATTTTAAATTTTCTACTACACACATTTAAAAATTAATGCCAAATGCAACATCAAATAACATGCAACAATTAAAATGTAGTGCTAGCAAAGTATATAATGTTTATCTTGGGCCAGGGATTTAGCTCAGTGGTTCCAGCGCCTGTGTTGCAAGCACAAGGACCTGGGTTCGATTTCCAGTAACCACATACACTAGTGGGTGTGGAAACTCATGCCTAGCCGCAATCAGTACCACATACCACAATGCCAAGCATGGCATTGTAATTGCCTGTAATCCCAGCACTCAGGAGGCAGAGGCAGGAGGATTGCTGTGATGTGAGTTTGAAGCTGAGCTCAGAGCCAGCCTGAACTACAAAGCAAGACCCTATCTCAAAACAAAAAAACAAAACAAAACAAACAAAAAAACCATACTGTTTATCTTTCTTTAGTTCTTAAATTTAACTTTAAATTAATTAAAATAAAATAAATTCATTTCTTTGTTTTCCCCAGCCATATCTGAGTTGCTCAGTGGCCATCCCAGGGAACAAGAGAGTTTTAGGTCTTTGTGGATGTTACTCAGAACTCTAGTATAATTTTAATAGCCTTTTTACTGTAGTCATTATTTAAGAAAAACATAATAAAATAGGCAAACTGCTTTTTGTAAATCTATCAGAAATCTGTGTGAATGAAATACTTTGTTTTTTGAACTATTATCTACTGAGATTTCTCTGTTTTTAGCCACACGCATGTGCTAGAAGTGTTGGTAGGAGCAAAGTCACTTAACTGACCTATGACTGTAAGAAGATAACCATCTCCCACCTTAAATCTCATTACAACATCATAGTTACATATATCCAAAATCATGAACTTGATAATATGAGATATCAAAGTGAAAATAATGATGAATTTGTGAAATTTCAACCATGTGGCAGCTTATATAAAATAGGCAACTTTAAAACGAGATAGAATCTTAAAAAATATTTATTTTCTCCCATTTTGACTTTTCTCAAAGGAGGAATATAATATTTTCCCAGTTCCTCTTTTCCTGAAATAAGAAAGGGGATACATCTGTAATCATCAGATATTTACCAGTATGCTAGGATACAGTGTTCAGAGAGAAGTGAACCTTTAAAATGGCTTGCTTGGACTTGGTATGTGAATATTCAGCCTTTCAGCTTTGCTCCTACAGCCTCTCTGTGTGAGGTACTTTCCATGCTAAGTGATAGCCACGTGGAGTAATAATTTCTCACTCACTTGAGGCTAATATAACATCTTTGGCACCAAACTAATGGAAATAAAAAGAATATGAATGAGGTAAAAATAAAAGGTGAAAGGAAACATTGTGATTGGTTCTTTGGATACAAATACTCTGGTATATTCCATGAATTAGGTTGGTATAAAGATATTTTCTCTCTGAGAAACAGTGTGGCAAAAGCATGATTCTTCCTTTTTTAATGTTTGAATATTTCCATGTTTCACTGTAAAGATCTGGATTCTCAGTGGTCACCCTAAAAGCGTGCACTAGTCACAATACACTTTCTTGAGAAGAGCCTCTCCCGGTGAAGCAATCAACAGAGAAACTCCAGCAGCAAACCACAAGTGTATGGCTGAAGAGAAGTAAAAAGAAGTAGGGAAATTTTTGCTGGAAAATATGCATGTGTACTGAGCACCTGTTTTAAGGTGTCTGTGTGTGTTCTCTTCCTTGGCAAGCTGCCCCCCTTCTTCACGACCCCACTGAAGGGACGTGCTTGATGACCATGTTTGCATTGTCTATCTCCTGGACATGGCTAAGCAAGCCAGTGTTAGAGAGGGGACCCGGGGACAGATCCTAAAACTCCCTGCAGAATTTTAACTATGACATGGCTTTGTAGTGAGAGAGCCAACAGGAAACAGATGGCACTCCCGCATCAGGATAATTTGAAGAGGGTTTATATATAGATTAATTACAAAGGTGTGGGCAGGGTGTAAGGAAACCACAAGGAATAACTGGGGATCCTGGGGCTAGCAGGAGGTAGGCGGAGCAGCAGGAGCTTAAAGCTGTCATTACCTGTAGGCTCAAAGGCTGCGAGGAGGGAAAGGTGACTGAAACTTCAAAGGTGAAAGCCACGAAGATAGGAGCAAAGAACTGCTGTTGACAGAGACAGCAGGCCTGAGGAAGTCTCACAGGAAGGCACCGGGCACATAAACATCCCCTTCTCGCTCTCCCCTCCCTCCTGTTACCTGTTAGAGTTCCTCACTGACCAAATCCAACAGCAAACAAGGAGTCTTTTGAAGTAATCAGTTCAAATCACAGGATAGAAGAGGGTGGAGAGTGGATCTGGAAGAGCAGAACAAAAATGTTTCACGCATACTGTAGCAGAAGGGAGTAAGTGGTGGGCCCAGAGTTTCTACCATTTTACACCACAGGCAGTGAGTGTGGAGGAAGTGGAATCATAACTGGCCTGAGGAACCAAGCTACAAAGGGGGTAGAAAGAGCACAATTTCAAGGCCTGTGTCAGTTAATGCAAACCTACTCCAGGGACAAGTACATTCTTAAGTGTCATGGATTTGACTCAGTCATCCAGCCCAGTGCAAGGAAGCCCAGATGGTAAGAGCTTTTTTCTTTGATGTGTGACGTAGGGACACAAGTTCCTTCCATTTTCTGACTGAACTAACTAATACTCCAGAGCCCTCTTCTTCTGGCTTGCTTGACATAGTCCTGAGGGAAAGTTTGTTTTACAGATAAGACAGGAGAGAAAGTAAAAACATCACCCACTTAGTAAAAGCCTGAGTCTGGAAGTGACACACATCACTTGTGTTTATATTTCATCAAAAAGAGCTAGTCATACGATGTATACGTGGGTAGAGTGACAGGTGTGCTGGCTGGAGGGGTCGGTGTCTCCTCGCCTGGATTCTACACACCCAAAACAGAGCTGGGAAGTTTTAGTGGACAGCTGGTCATTCATGTTTAGTCCCTGGTGGATTTCCACATAATGGTCCATTTTCTATTTTCCACTCGGCCTTGTCACCTACCATCTGTGTCACAGGCACCTTTCTCCTTGCCTATGTGAGTGACCTTGACACACGTCAGTTCCAGCACCCAAACCTCTTACCAAAGACATGCTCACTTTGCATCAGGTGTCACGAGATAAGCCCCCCAAAGTCAAATTTCTAGATTTCAATTTGCAATTCCAAAATATTTTCAGTATATTTGAAACTATAATATGATATCAGTGATCATAAATTGTATCCTTACTGACCTGTGGCCAACTTCTTAAGAATCTCAGTTTTGCTAGCCAAAACTGCATGGACTAGAAGTTGAGTAGTGTTTTCAACAGTTCTTTATTAAAATTAACAGAAATTGTGTTTATCATGTGAAACCTGTTGTTTTTGTAGCCTTTTAATCCCCTTGCTAGTTAGCTGCAACTCCACCTGACACAAGTAATAATACTAAAAATATTTTATTTGAACCACTCTTCACTGCAGAGAAGTTGTTGGCATCACTTCTCTGACGTTGTGAAGATTCAAACTTCACTGTTTAAAATACTCATTTCTTCCTTTGCTTTATTTTAGAAGTTGTCTACATTTAAGAGGTTGAAAAAATAGGGGGTATCTGCCAACAATCCTATAAATTATATCAAGATTTTTAAGAAGAGATTTTAAAGTATGGAATCACAGCTGTCCCACTGCTTGTGCCAGAATTTGGCCTAACCCTCATGAGTAAGAGCAGGCTGAGCAGTTCCAAAGGCGTTTGTACTGGGAAGCAGGACCTTTCGTGGTGGTTTTGCTTTTCCTTTTTTTCTTTCTCTTTACTTCCACCAAAAGGATAGGGCGATTCCACCAAAGCCAACAGAAAACTCCAGTGATTTGGTCCAAATTCTGAAAATACAGGTTTTTCAACCCACATTCTTCCTTTTATTCCCCCTCAAATTGTTAAACTAAACGTACATCTCAGAGAGTCTAAATAACAGGCACTCCCCCACAGTCCATGAGGGAGAAGTGGAAAGAAGCACAGAACACTGCAGAAGTGCGTTTTTCTGAAGAACCAGCCCAAAGCTCAATACACGAGGCACACAGGGCAGCAGGATGACAGGGTTGCTAAGGCTGTCCTTTGCTCTGCTCTGCGTCACCGTTCTCACCCTTGTCCTCATCTCCAGTTATAAATTACTTCTCACTCAGCATCCAGGAGCCCACGGGAAGCTGCATTAAGCCGCGGGGGAGGAGGAATCCAGAAGGGAGGGGAGCACCCAGAGCAGGACTCTCCTCCTACAAGGCGAAGCTGTGTCCCCCTGAGACACCCCCCCCCCTTCAGTGTCCCTCTCACAACCGCAGCCAGACTCGCAGGCAGAGAACTCCAGAGGAGAAGTAGTGCGAGCTCTTCCTCCTCTCTGGACAGCCCATTCTCTGGAGAGTTCAAACGCAGCCAGAGGCCGCCTGTCTCAGAAACTCAACGCTCTGGCCCAGAACTGGGAAAACACAGGCGAATCTGGCATCTGAACAGCCAGAACAGACGTTGCGAAGGCCAGGCACTCATGCTCATCACTAGACTCACAGTCGAGCTCCTTGAGCCTCACCAAGAGCCTTAACCAGGTCAGGTTCTCGGTCCTTAGCCTGCTGCTGGCTTTCCGTGGTAAATGAAAGCGCAAAGGAGGGTCGCAGGGAAAGTAGCTTACAGACAGATCCACTGAGGTGCGAGATGTAACTCGTTGCTTAGCAATAAAGGAAAAGGTAAAACAAACTATTCACAGGAACAGAACCACGAAAACACGGTGAGGCCTTTGGTGGAGGAACTGGCCTTCCGAAGCCTGGCAGCCCCGCGGAGGTCTCTGGGTAACAGCCCAGGAAGCTAATTCCATTCGAAAGGATGCCACTCACTCACTCCGAGAGTGTTGCACAGGAGTCTGTCATCGGAGGAGACATACAAGCATACCACAGATCTGGGAAGTTCTGTCATTAATGTTTTAATGCTATAGATTTGACTTCTAATGGAATGTGAACTTCTATGAGAATCTCAGTGTCGTAGTGCAGCACAGTTTAACATCTGAATGTCCATTGTAATGTGGGCGCTCATGAATTTTATTTAACACGAATTGTGTTTGCACTCTTTGCTCTTTTAAACTCAATAATAAGCTGTTACTTGTGAAGGGAGAGACAGAAACTGCAGTTTAAGTGTAACCTCTGTACCTAGTCCTAAGGATGATGAGCTGAACGACGAGGAAGATTAGATACAACCAGAATTCTCCCAGCACGTTCTGAAGGAGGAAGTTTAACCCCAATGTATTTACTCACTGAGGATTTCTCACTTGGGCCCCATTTCAAATGAAGGCCTCATGCTTAGCTTTTGCTGTTTTAGAGGAAGTAGGTTACCTGCAGTAGGCAGTTTTCTAGATCTTAATTTTTTTTTAACTGAAATCTTTATTGGTACATTACATATACAAATCATAATTGCACTCCACAGTGGGGATCTGTACCAATATAAGACACAATTTAATTCTCATTTTTTCCCATACCCTACCCACCCTACCACCCCCCTATATACATAAAATTTGTTTCCTTTCTTTTTTGTTATAATCTCATTATTTTCCCCCTTCATCCTATTTCACTTTGAGTATTTTCTATTTCACAATATAACATACAATTCTAGGATTCATTTACATCTTTATGTTCTCATACCAGAGAAAAGTTGTATATTTACCTATCTGTGACCTATTTGTTTCACTTATGAGGATATCCTCAAGGTATGTCCATTTAAGTATAAATGATTCAAACTTATCATTTTTATGGCAGAGTAATATTCCACTCTGTAGAAGAACCACAGCTTTTTTATCCAGTCTCCAGTTGATGGACATTTGGGTTGTTTCCAAGATTTAGCAATCACAAACTGAGCTGCTATAAACATGGGTGCACATATGTCGCTGTGATATGAGTCTTTTAATTCTTTTGTGTATATACCTAGCAGAGTGATGGCCGGGTCAAATGGGACCTCCAATCCTAGCTTTTTGAGGAGTCTCCAAACTGATCTCCACAGGAGTTGTATGAGTCTACAGTCCCACCAACAGTGGAGAAGGGTTCCTTCTTCTCCGCAGCCTCGCCAACATTTACTGCTGTCTGATTCTGAAATGGTAGCCATTCTTTGTGGAGTGAGATGAAATCTCAGTGTTGTTTGTAAAGACAAGATAATTTTTAAAAGCTAATTATGCCTTCAAATGCAAAGTTTCCCTTATGTGAAAATTGTTAGCTGCAATCAGCACAACATTTTATAAAATTAAATGACTTGAACTGTCTTGTGGTGGTTTGTTACCTGCTAAAGTACCTGCCTGTAATAGTGTCAAAATTATTAATTGTCTCTTATTAAACATCTGATTAATTGATAAAGCACATTTTCCTGGACAAGGACAGGATAGGTTAGTTCTGCTCCTGGGTGGGATTAATTCATGCATCGCTTCTGTTGCTGGTATAGCAAGTTATTTAAAATTATTTTAACATGTTATTTGATGAAAATGATGAAACCACACCCTTCCGCTGGGGCTCTTTGGAGCACGGGTTCATAACATAATGGAATATTCATCATTGAAAGAATTTATTTGAGAGAAAGGGAAAGAGGTTGAGGGAGAGTAAAAGAAAATTACAGATCTCATTGATACTGGCACTCACAGTATTCCCCGGACACACAGTAGGCACAGTTAACTGAAAACTGGATTTTTATTTAGGCCTCTAGATTTAAATATCAATATCTCTTGGGTTGATGTTCAGGTAACACCATCCCATTTTTCCTACATAAGAGTCACACAATTTTACTGGTCATTCACTGAACTAGAGATGAATTTATTGTACCACTGAGAGGGTCCAAGGAGATCTACTTCCTTTAGCCTGACACATTCAATCTCCAAGCTGATCATTATTTTCTTTTTTTAATTTTTCAAGTGATTATAATTCTACAATATAAGAAAACTAGAATTATAGGATTAAAAAAACTATAATTATAGGATACCTTGGGATGGTGTGTGTGTGTGTGTGTGTGTGTGTGTGTGTGTTTGTCTAAAATTCTGTCAGTGCTAAAGATCATATACAAATAAGCATGTGATTACTATTTCTGTGTCACTTTGGGGTCCTAGCTATCATGTTGTGCTTTTTTAATGATGTCCTTATTTGGAACTGATAACTGTTCACCCAAATCTTGGTGACGTATAAGGTTAATCTTGACAAAAAAAATAATAAAAACTTCTTTGAAATTTTCTTCAACTATGTTAAACATAAGCATAATTTCTTCTTTTTTAGCCAAATTTATCTTCATTCCTCAAATTTCTGTGTAGCAAAAATCTTTATGAATTCAAAGAAATCACTCACTCTTTTTTTTTTTTTTTTGGTGTCATTGATGAATGTCATTATCTGTGCTAAATAAACCTACAGCTGGCATTTTTAAAAATCTTTATTGGTACATTAAATATACACATCATGATTGCACTCCATAATGGGGATATGTACCAGTATAAGACACAACTTAATTCTCATTTTTTCCCATAGCCCTACCCACCCTCCCACCCCCCATATACATAAAATTTGTTTCCTTACTTTTTTGTTACAATCTCAACATTTTCCGCCTTCACCCTATTTTACATTGAGCATTTTCTATTTCACAATATATAACATACAATTCTAGACTCATTTACATCTTTATCTTCATTTTTGAACCATTAAAACAAGATGGAACAGTGTCTCCCCAGTCTCTCATGTTCACCCTCACTGGACCCTGCACCATGATCTCTGCTATAGACTTAGTTTCTGTGAAGTGGCTCAGTTCCCATAGCCAGTCAGTGGTCTCTGGAGGATTTGGCTTCCTTGGAATTCCCTGTTCCTGAAATCTTGAATGGAAGACTAGAATCTCAGGACTTCGAAGGAGTGAGGTTAAGCAGGAAAGAATGGTAGGCTTCTTTTTTTCCTTTCCTCAAAATAGTAGGAAAAAAGAAAGAAAATGGAAACAAAGCTTTTGTGAATAGGATGAGTGGAGAGGTGAAAGGGAGGAAAAGGCAACTAAGAACTAAGAACTAAGATACATCACGTGCAGGTACCAATTCCCAATGATGAATGTGATCATAATATATACCTAAAAATGCACCAAAGAACTTAATAATAATAAGAAGAAGAATGGTGGTTCTCTGTTAATGAGGAAATAGACTATTGGTGAGGGTTACAGAAACTTGTGAACACAAGAATGTGTGTGGAGATCAAAGAGAGAAAGAACATAAGTAACACTATGTTACTTGGAGGGGTCAAAAATTTTAAAACTGTAATTATTTGGGTACTGTGGAGAAACTATATTTGTTGTGGCAATGGCCAGCGTAATATTTACAGAATATGATGCAGCTCTATTCTCACCACTTGGATAGAAAGTTTTATTTACCTTTGATTCCCCTTCATTTCCCAAGTACAAGTTGGTTTCATGCTAATTAACCTCTTTGGGGACAACCCAAGACAAGGTACTCTGGAGAATGTGGATCGGTACATGATGGTGTGAAGCCATTTGTTGGCATAAATATGAAATTGATTAAATATATGTATTGTCTATGTTATATTCAAAGAGTGATAGCTCTATAATCTGATATTAAACATAGTTTTAGAATGTGACATGTATCTTACAGAGCAAAATAATTGAAAGTCATATAGTCAAGCCATTGTTTAATTTAGACCAGTTTATGCTTGATTTATGCCTGAGCATGTAAATTATACAGGTATGCTAAGTAGTCTATTTTATTACTTGTGGTTTAACATTATTAGATTTAGGTTGTAATCTCTAATGATCATTTACTTCTGACTTGTTAACTGGCATGTTGTCATTAAAATACATTTTAGTATTATATTGCTAGTGTACTTAGTTATTATCCCATAAGTAACATAAACAAATGGAACAACTTGTGCCAGAAGGTAAAATAAATTCTTTTATCTTATTTCATTTTATAATATCAATTTTATATAGATTCTAAATATTAGAAATACCATATGTCCTATAATAGCATAAAATATATGAAACTACATCTATTTCACCATACTAATGAGAGACGTGTAAGTAAATGTTTATTATAACAATATGTGGTTGGCAAGTGATGAACCCTTTATAGGCTATTCAAGTATACTGTTAAAGTGTGAATTGTAAAATGTACAGTTGCAGTGTGGCAGCCTTTAAATCTCTTTGGCTCGTAAAAGAAACTGCAATTAGACGTGTCTAGGATCAGAGAAAATGACTTAAAATATAATCACCCTATCTGAGTTGATCTGGTATTTCAGGGAGATAATATTTTTGAAACCTTGTTTTAAAACGTGTTCAAAATTACATGGCCCAGAAGATTTTTCTTGCTTTTGTGTCCTTGCCAAGATGTTGTCACTTTATCTGTAATTATCTAACCTGACTGAGCAGTCAAGATTACATATTTCTTCAAATTATAAGCAGTTTTATAATGACAAAGAGAACTTTATTGGTCTCTTTTACAATAGTATAAATGAGAAGTTGCAGCCTAGCCCAGCCCCCTGACACCTAGGCAAGACACACAGAATCGAAATAGGCAGATAACATCTTAATTTTTGCCAAGTATAGGTTTCTGTTTTCTTTATAAAGAGGGAAATGACTAAGAAAAAAATTTAAAATAAAAACTGTCTCTTAGGAAATTTTTACAATAATTTAATATGCAGCCAAATATAGATGATCATAGCTTTTCACCTCCTTTTGGTAGTAAGTTCTTGGGCAGAGCCAACTCTCCAGCCTGGGTGGACTTCTCAGCATTATTATAGAGTATTAGTAGTTGTCCAGCCTAGCCTGTGAACACCACAAGCAGAGGTACTATTCGAATCACATCTGAACCAAACTCTTAGGAGTTCTTCTTAATGCATGTATTCTACTTTGTTTGGCGCTAATTACTAACATTTCCATGTCTCTCAATTACTTGCTCATTTCCAGAAGGCAGGGCCTATGGGTTATTCATCTTTCGGTCCCCAAAACTCTTAACCACTGGACCCCTGTAGATGGGAACTTTTTATACATTCAGATGGAAATACATGTATAGAATTATAAGCCATGCCCTCCCAATGTGATTGAAGTCCTCCAGAGCTTTATCAGCACCGAGCCAAAACTATGTAGATATTTATTTATTGCAATTTAGTCTGAGGTAAAAAATATTCATAACTAACTTTTCCAGAAATTCTATTTACTCTCATCAGGTACTTAAAATGTGAACAATAAAGCTATGGACACAGAGAAACATTAGAGGAACCCTTTCTCCCCAGAACTTGTGAAAGAAAACTGAAATAATCTCTTCAGAATCAGTAACCTCACCCCCTACCATCTAATGTAGTCTTTCTGCAGGGATGATAAACATAGAGGCCTCCAGGGTTACCTATTAAAAAAAGGATGTTATTTCTGCTTTTGGAAGTTCATTTTTCAGAGGACAGGAAACAAAGATCCATGGTAGGATTTTTTTTTTTTTTTAACACTGTGCTTTCTAGGGCCTTTTCCAAATTTAGTGAGGTAGGTGCGTATGTCTAATTTTCAAAACCTCAAACATGTCTCTGCGTGTTCAGTCTGACTTTGGCCAAGCTCATTCAATGACTGAGAAAGCAAACATGCTCTGTACGAAGAACATCTTATTTCGGTAAGATAGGCTAATTACAATGAGTTCAAATCTTTATTTAATCTCCCTACAGTTATCCTTTTAATGTGTTCTGTAATTGCAAACCTTTGGTCTGTTAATCTCTGATTCATTAGTGGGCTTCTCAAGTGTTTATTAAGGAGCGTGGGTAATATTCTGGTAATTACTAATAATTGTTCATAGCACATTTACAGAGATCACTGCAGGGAGTTCCATTAGGTTCATCACCACTTATTACCAGTGTACAGCTTTTATGAGCAGCCTCTTGCCCTGATAAAATATGGAATTTGAGGGATTTAGAAAATAAAATCAAAAAAATTTTTTTTTCTCTTGTGGCTAAGAAACTTAAATATGAGTTTCTGAGTGTAGCTCTTCCTCCAAATTAAATACTCTTCTGCTGTCTGGCGTTCTCTTTTACTAGCAAGAGAGAAGACAGAGGGATTAGATTGTGTATCACCCAGTTTATGCTGAGTCAGTGGCAACACTGGCATTGTAGCCGGTGTCTCCGTCTGTGTCCTGGACACGGGTGGCGTCGGGCTGCTGCCGAACGCCTTGCGCTGCACAGAATCCCACGGAGGGTGGGGTGGGAGTGGGTGGAACTAGAGCTGACTTTGGTGGTAAGGAAACTCTCATCCCCACCCTAAATAAAACCAGACTTGCCGCCATCTCCTTTGATACCTGAAATCCTTTTAATAAAGGAAAAGCTTAGGCAGGCAAGACACGAAAGTGAAAGTGCCAGAAAGATGGATGTTTGGTGTGAATGCTTTCTGGAAGCAGAGTTGAAGGCGGTGTAGTAGGAGAAAACCTAGAACTTTGTTGAAAGAGAAATGATCTAGAGACACAGGACAGCAGAAGTGAGCTGCTGACTGAGGATATGTGTTGGTGGTACCACAGAAGGGGCTCACAGGAACTTTTATCCTCCTTCAGTTCTCTCCCCCAGTGTGCACCAAGCAATCGCCTGACTTGACTTCAAAGCTGAGGGGTGGTACATGAATATAGCTTGAGGAACCATCCCGCCACTGACCCCAGCCTGGCCCTTTGCTTCCTACTCATATGAAGATACAAACACATGAATGTAATACTTTCATAATTGTATAAAAATGTGAGTAATAAATTATGGAATTATGGATATATATATATATATATATATTCATATATTCTGGAACTTTGAGTTCTTTAGAAATAAAGGTACTTACTAAATGCAACATTGTGGAATTTTCAAATAAACTGTCATAAAATTTTTAATGGCAGCAAATCCATTGTACTTCCCTCATGCATCCTCCCTCTAGCAGCGTCTTCAGAAGCCCACAGACAGGTTGAAGTTGCCTGTCTAACTATGCTGCAAATCCACAGGCAATTTTTGCAAGCGCTTCAGTGAGCACAGAACTGCATGAGTGCAACATGCTGCCATATGAGATTCTTGATAAATCTACAGAAGAAAAAAGATGTGATGAGTGAAAACATCTTTGACTTTACAAAATATATTTTGCATTGGTTCATGAATGGGAAGTAACTCGCTTACTATTTCTGTGTGGCCCAACGGTCCAGTCCTGTGCAGTCTGACATCACCACAGGCTGATACCCTGGCAGCTCCACAGTGTAGCCTGGGCTTGGAGAAGCCACACTCCTTTCCTTGTGTTTGATTCTGACCGGATATCAGGCACGGAATATTTCTCAAGCATTACTCCACCGCTTAGTTTGCCTGTTTGGCAGCAAGATTTCATTCTAATAAAAGAAGTTACTCAAATGGAGATTCCAGATGTGTCCGAGCTGCTATTATTAGTACAGTGGAGAGGTCCAGCCTTTTCTTCTGAATACAATCAAGAGTAGTGTGGCTTTGCCTTTGCGGTTTTACAGAGTTCTATTATGTAACTGGAAAACTGTTCCCCTTAGCATAGAGAGAAGTTGTTAGCACAGAATGCAGCTTGGAAAACACTGATATAAAGGAGAGAACCCTTTTAAGTTGCTGAAACATAATGGAAAGGAAGAAGGAAATTGCTTTTTTACATGATTGACCAAAATGCACTCTAATTATATCTACTTGAAACAGATTACTTAGAAGAGCTGATAACTTGTGATCAGAAATAATCACGCGTAAGGGAATTAAATGCTGCGTATACTTTCCCTTTGCAGAGTGTAGATGTGCTATGTATAAAATTCACAGGAGAAGGAACACTGGACTTGCCCTTGCATGTTTAATGGCACTCCAGCTGTGTTAGCACAACAAACTGTTCAGGAGGCTTTACTTGGGCAGCAGTGCTTGCCAGGACTGTCCGTCCTCTGGCATCGCTCAGCCAGTGGAGTTTGTGGACTCTCTTCATGCAATTATTTTAATGTTACTTCTCTTGCTGGTAGAGAATACAGCATCACTCATCAGACAGTCTGCTTTTATAAGAAGCATTCCTTAAGGATCCCGCTGATTGCCCTCATTTCTGGTTCTAAAATGGACAGGGAACTCATATTAACTGAATGAATATTTCTTGGAGTCTAAAAACAGAAAGAAACCATAATCAAGGAGTGAAATACCAAGATTAGCCACATTAGTTAGCTAGCTAGTTATGAAGTAACTATCTTCTATATTCATGTTTGTGAAAGCCTGGGTATTACCTGAACTTGGAGAAATTTTAGACAAAGCTCAAGTCTCTGATACCAGCAGTAAAAAAGAGGTTAAGGTTGATTTTCTAGATATGAAGATGTGTTTTCTTTGGTCCACATGCTGAGCCTTCACAGTCCCTTCTAAGACTGGTGCTGCACAGCTGTGATGTGGCCACTGGAAGTAGCTGAAATGCTGAGGTAACATGTGGGAAAAGGTAAAAACTTCTATACTGACTTTATGCGCCAAGTACCCTTTGCTAATCAACTTGACTTTATGCGCCAAGTACCCTTTGCTAATCAACTCAGCCTTCACCCAGCCTGAGCAGTTAAGCCTATGCCTTCAGCCCAGTGCAGCAACGTCTTCCTGGAGGAAATATGGATAGACAGGCTCTATGGCTGATGGGGGTCTATTTCTCACTTCCCCTCACTGGCCTTTATTCCTTCCCCAGCAGAAATGCTTCCTCTTGGTTTGCTGTTTTTGCCTGTCTGAATCCCAGAAAGACCAGCTCAAATCCCTTTCCTTTCTGAAGCTTTCCTGAGTCTCTGAGGAAGGCAGGGACCCCCTTGCTCGTGAACACCTGGATAACCCCAATGCCCAAGTTACTTCACATGCTGGATGTTTTTCCTTATATCATCAGTTACTTTTGCTCATATTTCTTGTTTATGCTGCCTTGTGGACATAATGCCCTGGGATTTTTTAAAAACCTATTGTGTCTTGTATCATATGGCACACATTAAGAAAAAACTTTGTAATTTGGGTGAAAGGCATCTAGAAAGGAATTTGAAATAAGTATATTAATGAAAGATTATTAAAGATATTATGAAAAACATCTATGTGCATGTAATACTTTTATAATGCATGAAACTTTTAAATAACTTTTTAAAAAGAACAGAGAGGAATCTTAAATTTTCCAGTTAGACATAAGAAAATGTTTCATACTCAGCAATGAATTTAGGTTAGGTTATAATATGCAGCTGAAGAAATGGAGTTGCTTCATTCAAACTAAAACCAAGACCACACTTTGAAAATTGTTCTGTATTTTCCAGTTATTTTCACACACATCTCTAAGTAGTTCTCCCATTGTATTTTTTTTCTGTGTAATGTTAATTCATTTGTATTCGGAGTACCAAGTTGTATCATCTACATATATGCTATCAGTCAGAAATACCCAAATATGACACATCTACCTGACTGTCAATTGTTGTTCTTAGGTTAGGCAGAACCTCTTCCAGAGTCTTCTACCTGATTAGCACTGTATAGAGCCACCAAAACATCTCTGGATCCTAAACAATTTAAATGAGTTAGTTATTCTGAACATGATCTTATTAACCCTATAACTTAAATTTAAGAGTAATCTGCACTGCTCCAATATAGGTGGAAATTTGACCAAAAGTCCCACATTCTGAAGATGAGTATTTATGACACTTTAAAGTTTGGCAATAGTAGCTATAGGGTTGGCAGTGTGAGAGATCAAAAGAACATGATGAATGTACAACAACATTGCTGAAGAGAAATAGGTCTACCCACCTCGGTCCCTTTTCTTCATTTTTGTGTCATTCTCATTTGTATTCTGGCATAATTTTCTCACCCAGGCTGCTGCAATGCCTTCATAATTGACTTCCACTCCGTACTACCACTTGAATCCACCTAATCAGCTAATATTTACTTAGGGATTTGCATGTGCCAGGAACTGTGCTCAAATATTCAACTCCCACATCCCTGAACACATGCTCTTCTGCCCAAAAACTTCTAGTAACTTTATTTTGTAAAGCAAAATGTAATTTCAGCTTCACTTCTTATCCTTAGTAAATTCATTCCATCAATTTGCTTAATGGCTTCCATCAAAGCAGGACAATCACTCTTCTCTGTGGTATGTGTCAGTCTTCAATATAACTCCCTGAGGCCAAGAACATAGCAAATACATTCTTCTTAGAAGAAATATCATGTTTATATCATGAAGTCAACATGAAAAACATTATGAAATAAATAATGTTGGAAGCAATTTTGAAAAGATGTATTTCTCTCTTTTTCTTTCCTTCTTCCTCTCTTTCTTTCTCTTTTCCTTTTCTTTCTTTCTCTCTTTCTAGTACTGGGGATTGAACTTATTAAAGAAATAAGTGAAATTTTAGCAGGAAATAGGAAGGGCCTTAAATCAGAATTGAAATAAGAATGTAAAACTCAAAAAAATAGACAGACAAAATAAACTAGAGAATGAGGAACAACTGACGGTGGGGAGAAATGAGAGTACTTTTTATCCCTCTCTTCAGTAAAAAAAAAAAAACAAAAAAAACAAAAAAAACTGTAGGACAAATTCAGGATAAAAATTAAGACTTGGTCCTGGAACTTCCACATTTGTAAGGTGAGAGTTCTGAGATAAATATTCATACTCAAAAAGAAAGAGGAAGAGGAGGAGAAACATTTTAACTGAGTAACATAATTGAACTGCAGGTTAATATGACCCAACATGCAACCCCAACTCTCAATCCAGCTACAGGCACCTGTCTGCCAGAATTAACTCCAAATTCACAAGCAGGATCCAAGTAGGTCATATTAGTTGCTGATTATTTTTTATCTTTATATTAAATCATTATCAGGAAATGCTATTTAAGGGCCTAGGGTGGAGCTATACCTGGCAAATACAAGGTCCTGAGTTCAATCCCCAGTACTAGAAAGAGAGAAAGAAAGAAAAGGAAAAGAGAAAGAAAGAGAGGAAGAAGGAAAGAAAAAGAGAGAAGGAGGAAGGGAGGGAGTGAAGGAGGAAGGAAGGAAGGACCAATCAAGATTTAGAGCTCCCTATCTATTTCATGGACATCTTCAGATATTGAATTGTGTATTAATATATGACATTTCTTCACAAAACTAAAAGTGTAAATGCCTCAGGATGCATCTGCTTGACTAAGTAGAAGATGAAAAATCTCTTTTGATAATTTCAATTAAAGTACAAAGTTTTTATTAAATTCCTCAAGAAGGAGGCAAATATATGATAATCAAATGAATTAAAAGGTTGCATGATGGGTAGAAAAGGGAAAAAAGTGAGAATCAAGTCATATCATATTCTGACAAACTCTCAATGTTGAATGAGATGATGATGTGTATTCATAATATACCAAAATAGATTTAAATTTTTAAAAATAAAATAAAATCTATAGCAAAGACCAGTCTATTTTAGATTAACCTGAAAAAAAACCCTCAATTTCTAAGAATGAAAAATCATTTTACAAAATCTTTAACTTGAATTTGTTGAATTCTGTTGTTTCTAGGTTCCAGATTCAGAGGAGTGCGGCTGATCCTAACAGTTACAAAGGTTTAGCAGACAGCTTTCGAGTGATTTTCCAAACAGAGAGGTATGTATTATTTTTGATATATAGATTCCATGTTGACAGAGGTATTTTAATATATTTCTGCAAAACATATCTTCTCATTTTCAATCGTTTACTTTCCTAGGTTTATTGCAAAAGCATATTTAAAAGTGGGCCTTCTTACTTTGTTATATTTTTTCCTGACATGATTAAAAACTGAATATGTATGTAATAGAAATTACCACAGAAAAGGTTTTGTTGGGGTTTTTGTTTATTTTTGTCTTGTTTTTATTTTTATTTATTTATTTATTTATTTTTTTTTTGGAGACAGAGTCTCGCTTTGTAGTTCAGGCTGGCCCTGAGCTCAGCCTCCAACTCATCACAGCAATCCTCCTGCCTCTGCCTCCCGAGTGCTGGGATTACAGGCGTGAGCCACCACGCCCGGCACTGTGGTATGTGGTACTGGTTGCTGCTGGGTGTGAGTCTCCGCACCCAGTATAGGTATGTGGTTACCGGGGATCGAACCCGCGTCCTTGCGCTTGCAAGACAGGCGCCGGAACCATTGAGCTAAATCCCCGGCCCTGTCTTGTTTTTATTTTTAAATTCAAACCTTTATTGGTACATTATGAATACACATCACCATCATATTCAACACTGAGAGTTTGCACCAGAACATGTCATGACTTGATTCTCATTTTTCCCCTTCCCCTCTGTGCCCTGCAATCCCCCCATTCCCTATATACATAGCTTTGTTTCCTTTTTTCTTTATTACTACTATCCCATTCTTTTTCCCCTCGTTACAGTTTCTAATTTATATCGTTAAGGTTTTTTAAAGTTCTCATAACCAAAGCCACCTAAACTTGACAGTTCTTTATTTTTTACTTAAGTGTAATCCCCAAATGCATTCCCTGTTCGCACAGTGGTTTATAAACATGGAATCGAAACAAATCTCTATCAAAAACTGATGCATCAAACCTTCACCACATCCGGTAGATCAGCAGCCCTCGGCGTTCTGGGCACCAGACTGGTTTTGCGGAAGACACTTTTTCCATGGGCGGGGGGGTGTGAGGATGATTTCAGCTCGTGACATTTATTGAGTACTTTGTATCTATTATTATGATGATGCAATGTGTAGTGAAATTACCAAAATGAAGAGAATTGTTGGTACTTACATTTTGTTCCCAGTCTTAGATTCTTCCACTGCATCATCATAGAGTCTTTCCTCTTTTCAAAAAGCTCTCAGGCTGTGCTTGTTTTGTACTTGTTTCAGCTAGTTAGTTCATGACGGAGACAGGTGTATAGCGCCAGAATGAGGCACCGACAGAAGTAGTAAGTGACGTAATCAGTGGGCCCCGCACAGAGTAAGCTATCAGATTCTGACTTAGCGCCTGTGCGGGGTTCAGCTGTACAACTGAAGCACATGAACCCATTTGCCGCTCTAAAGTCCGCCACCAGAAGCAGCTTACTTGTTACTTGCCACTCAGTGGTGGGTTTTTTTTTTTTTTTTTTTTAATAGTTATTACTGTGACTTCGGTTTAGTCCAACCCCTTTGGCAACGTTGTTCTGTATTTGTGGCCTCTCCCCATACCTAGCATCACAGCTTTAGCTCCACATCTGATCATCAGGTTCTAGATTTTCACAAAGATCATGCAATCCAAATCTTTCTTGTGTGCACAGTTTACACAATGGGGTTCCTGCTCCTACTGGAATCAGTACCACTGCTGTTCTGCTAGGTGAAGCTCAGGTGCTAGTGAGTGAGGAGAGACTGCAAACACAGATGACGCTCTGCTGTCTTGCCTGCCACACCTCCTGCTGTGCGGCCCAGTTCCTGACAGACCGTGGATCTGTACTGGTGCATGGCCAAGAGGCTGTAGCTCCTGTATTAGATGACAAGCAAAATAGAATATTTTCTTCGTGTAAGTTAAAACTGTCTTTGATGTGTACACTCACTTAAAGGTCTATGAAGTACAATTTTCTAAATTATATTTTATAACAAAATATTTATATTAAAATTCTTTTCATAAAGGAATTGGTTGAAAATACCTATTGAAACATGTGAAATAGTGTAACTAATATAGATTTAGGCTCTATTATAAACTTGGAATTCTCCTTATAACTGTATGAGGTAGGTTCCACTCCAGGTGGGTGGGTTTCATGTTAAGAAACAAAAATTTACAGAGGTTAGTAAATTTCACATATCTGTAAGTAGAGGAGCTGGGCCTCAAATCCATGTCTGCTTGGCCTGCTGTAGCTCATTTCTTCTCTTGCCAGATGATACTGCGAATACTGTGTTATGATTTATTTATTTTAATTAAACTTATATCATGAATATCTTTCCATGCAGTATATCCTTAACAACATTATTTACCTATATGCTACCATTTATTAAACTGATTCCCTGAATGAATTTTAATGCTTTCAGATTTTTGCTATTATAAATAATAGTGAAATAAATATTCTTAGTCATTATACATTTGTAGATATATATCTGTATATTTTAATATGTATTTATATTTTAAATATTTAACTTTCTATACATGTACATTATCTATAAAACAGATTGCTAGATAGCAATTTATGGAATCTAATGATACTATAGATGCTGCCAAACTACCTTCCAAAAAACATGCACTGAATTAATACTCTTAGTATTTGAGAGTGCTCATTTCCCACACCCTTGCAACCATAGAACACTGTCAGATATTTGGGATATATGTCACTGCCATGTAGCTCCTGTGGGCATCTGCTATAAAAGACATAGCTGTCTTACTCATATTCCTTTGATTATATCATGAATATCTTACCACTGATAATGAGCATACTGGCACTGAGCATACTTTCATGTTATTAGATGTCATTTCATTCATGAAATTCTTATTTGTGTCTTTTACCTATTTCTCTAAGATCTGATTTTTTAAAAAATTGATGTGTAGGAGCTTGGTGTGGTATACATTATAGATTCAAGTTTTTTTAATTCAACATAGATTGTAAACATTTTCTTAACCCATCAACTACATGTGGTACCTTACTCTTTGAGAAGTTAATGAGTTTTGAGGATTATGATATTGTGAGCCTATGGCTCTGTCTTCTGAGCTATCTAACAATGTCATAGTAAAACAAAACAAAACAAAATATACACCTTCTAACCCAAGATGTTAGATATTTTTTCTGGCATTTTATATGCAAATGTTTAATTCATCTAATATTTTTAAAATAAAATAGTGTATAGTATATATGGATAGTATATAGTAATATCTAGGAATTAAATTTCAAGTTGTTACTCAGTTTCCAAACATCTCTTGAAAAACCCATCCTATTCTCACTAATTGTCAATGCTACCTGTTTCATATATAAATTCTGCATTTACATCATCTAGATTTTCTACTGTTTCTCCTTTTCCTTTTCTGAGGCATTAGTTCATCTCTGTGCCAATCCATCTCATACTGTTTTAATTATTTTCTGTTGTAGTACTTGGGGAGTATGGACAAACATGCCCTGCAGTATGAAGTTCAGATTCTTTTCACTGTGTGCAGACCCTCCTGGTATGCCTCTCCTTCTCCAACTCATTCTTCATACGCAGATATGCTCCAGGAAAAATGAGTGATTTACAGTTCCTCCCTCTCACTCTCATGACATTTGTGTTCACTTCTGTATTCCTAGAGAACCTGATCCTCTAATCTTACCAAGAAACTAACCATTTTGATTCCAAGATGACCACCTTTTCTCTACCATATGCTGAATTACTTATCATCCCCTATGTTTCTTTCTACCATTTTCCTCTCTCCAACTCCCTCCCTTCATTTGCTTGCTGAATATGTACTATACTTGTGTGCAGCTCCTGGCCTTCCTTTCCTACCCCAAGAATATATTCAGCTAATGGCCATGTCTTACTGAGCTGTGTATTGCTAATGCCTGTGTTTGTCATGGAGCAGAGAGTGTGCACACACTGAGCAAATGAGTGAAAGTCATCACACCAACTCCATAATGCTGGAGAATGAAACAGGGATGGGAATGAATGCCGTAGATGATTGTCTCTGAAGTCATGATGCTGACTTGAAGGTGTGATGAAACCATTTGAGGTCCCCCAGTAACGAAGGTTCAGCAAGTCCTCCTTGCTCTTACTTTGAAGATGTGATGCCTAATTGGCATACACTAAAAATATATTTGTGTTTTCAATAGATGTGATAAATATTTTGTTCATTTAACTCACACTAGACATAATTAAAGAAATAATAGTGTATTGTCTAGCCAATACAATATTTCTTTGCAGTAACCCAGTCCTGTCTGCTCTGCTGAGTTCTGTAAGCTGTAACAGATATCTCTGAATTGGATGTGGGTGTTCTGTATTTCATGTGTGTTTTAGAAAAAATTCTGCTTTGATATCAAATAATGTAACAAACACACAGTATGTGTGGTCCCTGGATAGTAAAATTGGCATCTCCTATGCTGTATATGTAATTGCTTCTAGAGAAAATTGACATTTTTCTGCAATGCTTGTGGATGTGGAGAGCTGTTAGTCAAAAGCTAGTGAGCTCTAGTTTTAGAAAAGAAGAGATTTGTAAAAATACAAAAGGAAAAAATTCCTGTTACTTTTGATGTAGAACAAGAGTATTTTATAGTCAAGCTAAATAAACAAATGAAGAAAGAAACTTTTTAGTGCATTTTGTGTTGATTTTTTAGTAAAGGCAGATACTTTTGATTTTATTACTTAGTTTTTAGCATAAACTATGATTTTCAATACTTTTTATTCAAGTTCATAGAAGTCATTTTCTCGATGGGCTTTGAGGTGAAAAGCCCAGGTTAATCTGACTGTTACTATCTCTCCTCTCTTGCTCTATATCTTCAAAGTTAAAAGTTTTGAAATCTAGTCCTTTTACATTATGCATTCTGCATTTCCCCAGATCTATCCTTTCGCACTGTAAGAAAGTGAAATGATACTCACAAATATTCTCAAACATTCCCCTCCCACCCCCTACTTGGAATTCACAAGCTCCCAAAAGGAGTCAATAATTCAATCCCATCCAAATATGTTTGGCTTTATAATTCCGAAGATTTGTCTTTCTTAAAAGAATAGGTAGGGCTGGGAGTGGAGCTCAGTGGTACAGCACTCACCTAGCAAGCACAAGGAAGCTAATTTTTCCATAGATTGGGAAGGAGTGAGGTAAAGGGGATAATTTGAACACACTACATTTATTGTGCACTTCAGTTTTATTATTGTTACACTGTAATATTTAATGAGATAATTTCATAACTCAACATGATGCAGAATTAGTGGAGGTCACCCCCAGACTCATCTGAGGGGTGATGGCAGACAATGATGGCTGAAGTATGTGGTTTTTATCTTATCTACCCCAGAATGCTGTATGGATGTCACTGCAGAAAATCATGCCTCACAAAGATAGGATATTGGAAATGGAGGCAGGCTTCTCTGTGATTTTGTGACAATCTCAGGATATTCTTCCTTGACTTTAATCCTGACCATTTGGAGATTTGAAGTTCTTGCAAGCATAATTTTGAGACTACTACAAAATACTACTGCAAATACTGCCATCTCAAGCAGTAGATCCTCTTCTAGCACACAGATTAGTTTACCTCGCTTATTCACGTATGGGTTGTACATCCATTTCTCCCATATTTGGAGGCCTTTTTGTGGTTGGGGAAAATGCTCAAAAGGTTTTGAAAGCCGAGATAGATAGTCATGCACTAGCTGAGAAAAAGAAGTCTCCGGCTTAGTCTCTTTCAAAAATCTTTGTTAATGTTTGAAATAGGTCAAAAGTCCTGATATTCACTCATCACCTCCAAAGCTCTACTTTGGCTTTCAGTGTAGTCACTTGATCTGTCAACTTGAATGCAGTTGTCACTCTTCCCTAACGTGACAGACTGAACATGGTGAATGGCACATGAGTGAGCAGGATGTCAGTGAAATGTACCGCCACTGGTGACTGTTTTTTTAAGCAAAATCTCTGAAGTGGCTCTTGTAACTCAAAAACGCTGGCCAGAGATCTACCACTAGAAAGACATCTCACTTATGTGCATAAGAGAAAATATGTGTATGCTGCATCCATCCCTCACAGAGCACACAAAAAGGCATGAGTTAATAATGTGCACTTTACTGTGGCTTATATTATATTCAAGTGACTTTTTTTTTTTTTTTTTTGAGACAGGGTCTCGCTTTGTAGTTCAGGCTGGCCCTGAGCTCAGCCTCAAACTCACATCACAACAATCCTCCTGCCTCTGCCTCCTGAGTGCTGGGATTACAGACGTGAGCCACCATGCCCAGCACTGTGGTATATGGTACTGATTGCTGATGGGGTGAGTCTCCACGCCCAGTATTGTATGTGGTTACCAGGGATCTAACCCGGGTCCTTGCGCTTGCAAGACAGGTGCCAGAACCATTGAGCTATATCCCCAGCCCTCCAGTGACATTTTTAAGCTAACATTTCTGTATAGATGTTGTAGTGCAAAGACTTGTTCAGAGCAACTTATTTTACCCAAGTAATGAAACTGGGAAGCTATCCATTCATGGAAATCACTCTGCATATGCACACACCAACACAGAATAATCAATTCCACTTTACTGATATGTAATAATTCAAAAGTTGAATACTTCTACAGCAGTGGTTTTGTCTGGCAGTGCATACGCACATTATGTGTTCTTATACACATCCTCCTGGAAAATACATTTTCCCCCAACAAGCCTCATTGCCTGTTGTCAACATGGGTAAACTCAGCAACCTGAGTTGCATAGCATGGGATCCCAGTTCTCTCTGAAAATTTTCCTTCAATACCTTCTAGTATTTCATCATTTAATTGAGTTATAGTGCTAGCTAAAAGAGGAGCACGCACCACTTTTTGAACTACAGGGATTTTTTCCCCTTTAACTTTTTTGGTACATTTTAAGTATACATTATGATCACATCCATCTTTGGGAATTTGTATCTGTACGTGATCTATCTTGGTTCTTGTTTTTCTCCATCCCCCTTCTTCCAGGTTATTTACAAAAACTTTGCTTCCATTGTTCCTTCTTTTCCCACATTTTTTTCTTCCCTCCCCCTCCCATTCCCCTAACCTTTGTGAACCTTTACTTGCTATTTTACATTATCAATTATATATTTTGGTCCTTCTTTACTTTTGCAGTTTCACACACCAGAGAAACTATTTGGTATTTTCACATGTGGATCCTATTTATTTTACTTAAGAGTATAACCTTGGCTGGAGATTTAGCTCAGTGGTTCCAGTGGCTGCTTTGCAAATGCAAGGTCCAAAGTTCAATCCCTAGTAACCACATACAACAATGCCAGGTGTGTTGGCTCACACTTGTAATCCCAGCACTTGGTGGAGGCAGAGACAGGAGGATGGCTGTGAGTTCAAGGCTTACCTGGGCTACACAGTGAGCTCAGGGCCAGCCTGAACTACAAAAGTGAGACCCTGTCTCAAAAAAAAAAAAAAGAGTATAACCTCAATATGCATCCATTTAGCTTAAAATGTCTTTAATCTATCATTCTTTATGGCTGACTTGTACTCCATTTTATTTTTTAAAAAATACATCTCCTTATCCAGTCTTCAGTTGATGGACATTAGGGCTGTTTCCAAGATTTAGCTATTACAAACTACCACTATAAACATGGGTACACATATGTTGTTGTGGTATGATGCTTTTAATTCTTTTGGGAAGATACCCAGGAGGGGAATACCTGGGTAAACTAGGACCTCTAATCCTAGCTGAATCAGAGGTTTTAAAAAGTTTACAATTGTCTTTAGTAGCAGTCAGAATGAATTCCTTACCAACAGTAAAGAGCTTCTTAATTTCAGCAAGGCAGTTAGCCAGTAAGAATGATGTTGTCATTATGTATATATTTGATCAAGTGGTGGTCTTCAATAATTGCTTTTGTTCTTTGTGTTTTAGTATTTTTATTTTTAAAAATTTCAGAGGCTTGTCTTTTAATGCAGGGTGCATGAGGTCCATATGGCTTCACTTGATCACCAGATGCCACATATTATACAAAATCAACTTACAGAATGCAAATCACCTCTTGCAATGAACCCTTAATTTAAAGAGGATTCAACATTTTCTTTTTTTCACCTCTTTTTAGATCCTTATGCTGTTTTATCAATGAGTCTATCTTCCTTTTCAAAGGACCTTTCATTTGTATTACCCTTATTTTGGTTGAGGTTAGTTTGTAGGACCAAGACAAGTGTGCAGTGGCCAAAAAGGTATGGAGAGAAATAGTAAATAAAATAATTAGCCAGCCATGCACAGGCTAAACCCAGCATTAGATTCTGACTTAAATCCTGTACCAGATGCAGCTATACAATTGAAGTACATCAACTCATTTGCCGTTATAAAGCCTGCCCCCAGATGTAGCTTAATTGTCACTCACTGATAAGGTTTTGATATAAATCTAGAAACAACTGATTTACTATGGTCTCTGTTCAATCAAATGTTAGTGGATTTGCTGCTGCTCCCCAGCACTAGCATCACTACCTCAGTTTTACCTCAGGTCATCAGGCATGAGATTCCTATAGGGAACATACACTGACATCCTTCCCATGTACAAGTCATGGTAGGGTAGGAACCAATGAGAATTAGGAACCTATGCTCCTATGAGAATCTAATTCCACTGCTGATCTGACAGAAGAAGAGTTCAGGCAATAATGTGAACAAGAAGGAGCTTCCATAAATGCAGATGAAGCTTTGCTTGCTGGCCTCCCATTGTTCTTCCTGTACACCCCAGAGAGAGGTAACCAGTTTCCAGTCCTTGTCCATGGCCAACACCTTGGGGTTCCAGCCCTAAAACCAGTTTCCTTGTGTAAGCTCACCCCTAAAACCAGTTTCCTTGTGTAAGCTCACCTTGGGCTGTTATCCTTGTCTTCCAGGTGTCCGCACATCAGACCTCATATCCCTTTACCTCACAGTACCTCACAAAATCCTTCTTAGTCTTTGTAGTATCTGCCATTTCTTCAGCAAGAGTGACTGAAATGTTCACGGAGGGTGAGGAATGATAAATTATGTTAACATAAAAACCAGGACAATCTCACTCTTCAACAAGCCATTCTTCCTGAAATAAAGAGAAATAAAGAAGTAAACAGAATCAAAGATATTCTAGGAACACAGGTAAAGGAAGACATGAATTTAATATTTCCTTTCCTTAATCTTACCCTACACTGTGCTAGGATTTGTTGTCTAAGGATAACCCAGCATCTTCATCCAATATTTTATCTAAGGTAACTGAAAATCAGAGAAATTAAATATGTGAGGTCACATGACTGCTAGCCTTGTTTTTTCCATTATGCTATATCTCACTTCACTGACAACCAAAATCTAGCAGTTAATGATTGGAAAGAATATAATAAGGAATTGTGGCTATAAACTCTAAATTCTTAAATGCATAATCTATCATCTTTATTGTTTTTGCCTTCGACTCACAGAGCATCTTAAAGCAGCTTTTGCCTCTTCCTTAAGTCCAGTATGGAAGTTCCGAGAAAACTGGCTGTGTTCAGTCAACCAAATTTTAAGTGACACTGAGGCAGCACCCCCGCCCCTGGAAACTCAAGACACTTAATTTGATGGTTATACCATCCATCTTTTCCAGATAGATCCCTGCATACATGAGTTTTAGTCTAACCTCATCTTCTATATTCCTTAGTTCTCTTATGAAAACAGTTCTTGGGCATTGATTTGCTCAAGGCAAACAAATAGGAAACAAAGAGGTCATATTAAACCTAGTTTCAAATGAGAAACATGTTGGTTGCTAGTGCCTTTCAAAATGTGGTATTCTTCAGAAAATATTGCTGTAGAAAATATGCAGTTGCATTTGAGGGGGACATTTGAACTGTGTTTTGTTTCAAGATTTGTTTTCTGTAACCACTGATGCTGCCCCAAGTATCATCTTACAATCAGACCACTTGGTGATTATAATATTTTCTAGTTAAATGACATTTAAGGCCTCATTTTATGAGCTCCAGCATAATTGGCTAATTTGGTAAACTCCAGATGTGTGAGATAATGTGCCACTCATTGAAGTGCCTTTCAGACAGCATAAGTGGCACAGCCCCAGGAGGTATAATCACTCCCTCTTGCTTTCATTAAGAAAGGGAGTGAGTGGCTTGTGACACAGACAAAGGAAGTGGGATGTCTAGGCTCTAAATCAACAATTTAGTAAAATTTGGACATTTCCTTGTTATTGACAGACTCATTCTAAGACCTTTGGCTACATTTGATGCCTTAGTGGGTCCACTTTTTAAAAAGTGGTTCTCCAAATCTAGTATGACCAGTTGCTTGTTAAGACACCCTCAGAAAATAGACCTGCTCTTGTAGGAAATGCTCTCAGCAAAGTGGTCCCTGCACCTTTGCATAGATATGTAAGAGTGTGTTAGGGCTGAAGAGACAAAGGGAGAGCTAACTCTTCCTACAGCCAGAAACTGCAGTGATTTGCACAGTCTGAATCCTCACCACCTAAACAGTGCCCAACAGTTTTGCTGTTGATTTTCTTTTCTTTTCTCAACTACCAGAAACCACCTCATCCACTCCACATTGCCAGTTTGAGTGGGGTGGATGGTTCTGGGCATTACAGTTTCCATATCCCAGAGCTGCTCTCTTGTCTGTTTTTAGATCCAGAGAAGTCAACATACAACTGAATCTTCACTCAGGTCAAATGCACACTAGCCCCTGAAATGATCTGCAGTGCACCCCTATGGCATGTAGGTCGTGTGGTATTGATTGCAAGTTTGGTTTGCCCAAGTGAAATCTGGTTTTAGTAGGTGCCAGTCGTGCACTGTGACTTCTGCAATGAGTTTACTAGGACCCGAATGACTGATGGCCTTTTCCCTGCTCTGTTCTATTTTCCTAGAGAAGCCCTGTCTGCTACCCACCAGCGCAACCTTGAATGCATAATTTTTTCATAAATATGGTGGCGATCACCAAAGAAAATAGTAGGCTCAGTAGGCTCAGCTACTCCTGTTTCCACACTACAGAAATAATTTCTGGGGCCAGGGATTTAGATCAGTGGTTCTGGTGTCTGCCAGGCAGACTCAAGGTCCAGAGTTTGATCGCTCAGACAGCTGGGCGTGGTGGCTCACACTTGTAAAACCAGCACTTGGGAGGCAGAAGTAGGAGGATTTCTGTGAATTCAAGGCTATTCTGGGCCATATAGTGAGCTCAGGGCCAACCTGAATTACAATGCAAGACCCTGTCTCAAAAAACTAAAAAAATAAAATAAAATAAAAATTTTCTTAAAAAGTAAGAAAGAAAAAAAATAATTTCTGGCTTGCTTAGACTACTTAATGGTGTTACAGCAAGTTTTTTTCTTCAGAAAAAAAGAAAGGAACAAAAAAATTTAACAGGCAAGATTAGAATTTGGAGAATAAATTAGAGCAAACTTTATCTGGTGGGTCATGTGAGTGATGAGCTCAGGTCTAATATATGGCATCTAGTAAACTGAAACCATTTTATTCTTCCAAATCTCCTATTTTGGAAAAGAGAACAAGAGGCGGTCAACTCTAGTATGGATATGCTATTATTATGTTTAAATAATTTTTGTTCCAGGACCTTTAGAGGATATCAACATTCATGAATGCCGACACCCCTTAGAGATTTGCATATGAGCTTTCCATATACTTTTGATGGCTTAAAATCATTTTAGTTTATAAAGTAATTTATAATTATTAATTTATAATGTAATTAATTTATAATTTAATGCAAATACCATGTCAATAGTTATTTGTATGGCATTATTTAGGAGAAATGACAAGGGAAGGTCTGTATTTGTATATGGTCAGATGCAATTTTTAAATTTTTTTTTTCAGTACTGGGGATCTAACTCAGGACCTTGTGCTTGTCAGGTAGGTTAAGCCACATTAAGCTACATCCTCAGCCCCAGATGCAATTTTTGAAAAATAGTGTCAGTCTATGGTTAGTTGAATCCTTGAATGCAGAACTTGTGAACATCAGAATCTATGTGGCACCAACTGTAATCTCTTTTTATCAAAAAAGCACACAGCTAATAATTTTGAACTTACATATTTGTTTAATATCGAAAGTGACAGGACAAAGAACAAGAGGAAACATACCAAATAAAAATAGGCAGTAGCTTCTTTCAGTATTAGAAAATAAAAACAGTCCACTGAACCACTGGTAAATTATTAGGCTCTTACATCATACCATTTTGACGCCACTATTAAAACACACTGTTGTCACCTTCTGCCATACTGGGTAATGAAGTAGACCGCTCTCTGCTTCATCTTCACAACTACAGAGCTGGTGATTCATTTCCAGGGTGTCAGATAACAGTACCCAGTGCTTCCATGTCCCAGAGTTGAGAGCCTTCTGCTAACTCAGAGGTCTTTCATTCTGCCCAGAGTGACCTTTCCAGTGGTGTCGCTCCAGACCTCTCTGCTGTCATCAGTGCAGACTGCAAGCTGATATTCCCAACCCAGGCTTGCACGGGAGAGCTTTTTGACTGGTCTTTGGACCAAAGAGTAAGTGAAAATGCGTGCAGTGATATCAGCCCATCGGTGAGGTCTGATTAAGAAGCCTGATGAAGAGACACAGCCTCTGTCTGAACTTGGTGCTGACAAGAAGGAAGGGGGCAGGTGTTTAGGGAAGTAGTTTGGTCTGAGTCTGAGCAGAGATACTGCATCAAAAATACTTCCAGGCCTTTACTTTAACTTAGTCTGGGTTTCTGATGAGTTAGAAGTGTAGTTACCTTTCAGGAAAATAATATCTTTACAAAAACTGAAATGCTTTTTCTAGTAATTGTTTAACTGAACATTTTCAGATGAAAATGGGGGAAAAAACTCTTAAAAGCATTCTTATTCCTTAATCTTATTGTCTTATTTTGGAAAAAACTTAGTCATAGTTTAACAAAGATGTGGTTAAAGGGAATTGTATTTTATCGTCTTCACTGACTTGGCGCAGTTTCAGGCTAATTTCATGACTTTAATGGTCCTTTTCTTGCAGGTGATTTGAAACTAGAGGAAGGGAGAAGATTAAGACACAACTGTTACAACAGCAATTACATTTGGAAGCATGTTTTCGCTCTTTACTGTTTGCAAAATGTGCCCATATGTATTACCTCACTTAATATTCATGAAAATCCTAGCAAATGGGGGGATGGAAAGTACAGTTCTAGTTATCTGGTCAGGAAATCAAGGAGAGATGTTAATAGATTTGTGCAGTGTTCACCAGTTAGTATTTATTGGGCTGGGATTCATTCAAAGTGTTCCACTTGCTATACTCTATAGCAAGAGTACCTACTCTTGCATTTGTTTAAGAGATCTTTTTTAAAAAAGTTAAACTTTGATATAATTTGAGTGCTGATTTCAGGATCAAAACTATCTTATTTTGGGATTCTGTGGTGGTTAGGGTGGACTGCTGCTCAGTTCAAGATAACTGAAAGGCAAAGCAGAAGAACAGTGCTGGATAATAAGGGACTACCATCAGGCATAGACACCAAGGTTATGCTTTCCAAACTCACCCAAACACACTCAGAAGTGTGTCCCACCAATTCCCCAAGAGCATCCCCCTACCAAGCCCTTTGATGGTCCACCCTAACTACTACAGAATCCCAAAATAAGATAGTTTTGATCCTGAAATCAGCATTCATATTACATCAAAGTTTAATTTTTTAAAAAAAGATCTCTTAAACAAATGCAGTTAGATTACAAAAATATTTTGAAGTGGAGTACCATGATTCCATGAAACTAAGAAACAGGCTTATGATGTTTAGGACAGGCAGAGCTATTTCAAAGGGACATTACCAACGTTGGGTTGAAGCAGACTTGAATGAATTTAACTTGATTATATGACATGTTGGTGTTTCTGCCTAACACAACTCCAATACTGAGAAATAAGCAGGAAAACTTCATGACATAACATCAAGCTTTTTAATCAACATTCTTTGGATACAGGGTCTGATGGGCATGAAACTCATCATATAACTACAACGTATATTGTAGTATATGCCTCTTAAACCCAGAGCAGATGCCAGTCATACATCGTGGCTTGGCTCTTCTGCTGATAAACATTGTGTTTGTAATTCTCCTTGTAATTCTATCCATAGAGAACTCAGGAAGGTCAAGTCTTAGGTATCAAGAATTTAATGTAGAGTTGCAGTCTCAGTGGTGACAAAAAAAGAGCGTGAGATGAGTATTTTGTAAACTCCTAAAAAGAGGTTGTAATATAAATGAATTCTCTGATTTCTTTATAGAAGTCTATTTTATAAGAATTAAGAGCCTAAATCATAATAAAGATACTGGAACCTCTCAAACTGTGAGCCAAAAAACCATCTCCTTTAAGGTGTGTATCTCTGACATTTTGTCTCAGCAATGGAAGGTGACTGATCCAATTTCTCATTGATCTCTTATTCAACAGCCACCACGATGATCCCAGTGATCCCTGCTCCATGATTCATGACCTTGTAGAATGTCTACCCTTTGAACATGGGATATTTACTCTGTTCCACTGAAGACACTATGACAGAGGTGATGACATTTTTTCATGGCTTCCACATTGAGAGCTTCCCTGCAGTTCATGCTGTCTTGCTTTTGTATTCTTTGAGATGAGCTGCCCCAGAAAGAAGCCCATGTGGCAAGGGTCTGAAGGTGGCTCCGACCACCAGCTGAGGCAAAGCCTGCCAATAGCCACATGACCAGCCTTAGAAATATGTCCTCCATAAGCCCTTAGTTAAACCAGTTGACAGCACACCTGCTACCAAAAGAGAGGCTTTGAGTCATAGGCACCTAACTAAGTCATGCTTAGGCTCCAGACCCACAGAAGTTGTGTGATGATAGCATATTTCTACTAAATTAGGGGGAAGTTCATCTCACAGAAACAATCTGAGTCAGATCTGAAATCCCTAACATGATATTTCTGAACTCTGCTTGTCTAATCTGACTCGCATTTTTTCTTACCCAGAATCACATAAATTTTAGGTGCTAACCTTTCTGAATACAAGTATTATTCCTAAATCCTTTTTCTGTGTCTTTTCTCATATATGTTTATTACACAAGAGTACCATTTCTCTTTTTATCCACCCATGAATATTTGGGTCATCCATAAATGCTGAATTCATATGTTACCTTCTTTTTGATGCTTTCTGCACCATTCAGAGTGGAAAAATGACTCATCTGTTTTACAGCATCTTCCTTGGTGATAGCATTTATATTTCACCTCAGAGAGACCTGGATTAAAATTCCACTTAACAAGTTTTTGGACCTTGGTCATATTACTTCATTATATTTTAATTTCCTCATTTTCAGTATGGAGATAAATTGGTGTCTACTTTATTGTACTGCTAACACTCTGTATTAATACATGCTCTCTAAACATGCATACAATAATTGTTAGCTAATTTTGGTTTTACTATCATATATTGTAGCTAATTTTGAGTAACTACTTACAGTTATTTAAATATGTAGAACTCTGATGAGATCGTATTTGGGGTTGTGATCGTGTATCATACAGTTCTTTGTATATAACCATCACCCAGGTTGTATTGCCTGAATTTAATTAAATGACTGCTGGTTTCATACACTTAGCTAGTCTAACCACAATCATATAGAAAATAGAGACAAATCAAGATAAATGCCAAGAAAAACACTGGACTCCCATGGTATTATTAAAAGCAAGATTGAATTTGTCTCCAGAACAGCATCTTTCTAACAATCTCAGGAAAACAGTAAAAGTATTTGAATAGCTTCCTGGGTTGGGTTGGGACATGCGGTTTTTAAATTCAGGTGATTCATTGGCAGGTGACACTGAGTGGTACTGAGACACTGACACTGAGTGGTACTAAGTGGTACTGAGTGGTACTAAGTTAGGGAAGCTGGGAAGGCTGAGAGAGACCTAAGTGAAATACGAACAGTGTTCTTCTGTTGATTTGAATGTGTCTTGTCCTCACAACTATTCCTGGGGCTTACTGAGCAGAGGGACACAAAACAGTATATTTAAGATTAGATTCTTGTCCAATTCTGTTTGTGGCCAGAAATAATTATATTTGTGAACCAAGCCGTGTGTGTGTGTGTGTGTGTGTGTGTGTGTGTGTGTGTGTACCAAATTGACAAAAAGCATCTTGTCAATTAAAAGAAGAAGTAATGTAAAAGGAAAAGAAATTTTAGAAGGAGTTAGAAAAGACAATGTTCAGGATTTTGGATCCAATCATGAGTGTGTAACTTGTGTGAAAACAACCCCTCTGCTGAAAGCAGCAATAAACAGGAAATACAGAGCTACTGTGTGAAGGCATTAAGAAGGTTACCGAAGCAGGCAGAACTCAAGAAAGGTCCCAAGACCCTGGAAAGGAAGCCTAATTAGGTAAGCTGTACATTCATCTAGGCTTTTTACCTACAGGCTTCGCTGAGTCCTGTAGGCAGGACTGGGGGAGGGCGTCATGACCCAGTCTGTCTGAGGAGGAGGACTACAGGCTGACTTTAAAAGCTGCCCAGTGGCTGAGACCTAGGCAGCAAATAATCCCAGAAAACAGGGAAACTATTAAGAAATGAACCCAAGCATCCTTCCCCGGGAGGCATTTGCCTCCTGCTATATTGGATGTGAGCAAGAAGAATCTTCAGGAGACCTCAAAAAATTTACAAAAACAAAACTCAGCTGTTGAGAAGCTTTGGAGATGAGCAGAGCTTTCAATATTACCATGATTCTGAGATAAAGTGTTGGAGTTCAAGTCCCATCAGGTGAAAGAATTACCGTTTGCACCTTAGGTTTTCAGTGAGGCTCAGACTCGCAGGAGTAAGAAAGACCTCCACCCTGGTGAGAAAGGGCAAAGCGCAGACATCATACAGTCCCTAGCACACTGCAAACCAGTCTTCAGCGAGATGAAAGTGATCAGCTATAATCCACTGACTTGACAGGAGAAAATGTACTTCTCTTTACGGTTGTTCAGTAGCTTCATGTTGAATTTTAAAACTTATAAGGTCTTAGGGGAAGAAAAAACAAAATAATTATCAAAAGAAGCTGATAATCAGTGATTCAAGTTTTGGAGCTACCAGACAGGGATTTTAAAATTATATTCCCTACCATGGTTAGGGTTACCCACCAAAATGTATCATTGTAACAATTTTTAAGGCACACGGTTTGGAGACACTGTGTACATTCATGCTGCTACACCAACATTACACCACTATTGATATCCAGAACTTTTTCATCTTCCCAAATTGAAATTCTGTACTCACGAAAGAAAAATTCCTAATTTTAGGCCCGCCCATAATACTTGGAAACCTGTATTCTTCTTCCTGTCTCTTATATTTTGACTGCTCTAGGTACCTCCAACAGCTCAAATCATGCAATACTTGTCCTTTTGTGACAGACTTACTTATTTCACTTAATAGAATATGTTCAATCTGTTGTAGCATGGATTAGAATGTACTTCCTTTTTAGAACTGTAAAATATCCTGTTGTACATTTAGACCACATTGTCTTTATCCATTTATATCCAATTGTCAATGAATATTTGTGTTGCTTCTATCATTTGGGTATTGTCAGTAATGCTGCCAAAAATATGAGTGTACACAAAAGAATTAAAAGATTCATATCACAATGACATATATGCACCCATGTTTATAGCAGCTCAGTTTGTGATTGCCAGATCTTGGAAATAACCCAAATATCCATCAGTAGGAGACAGATAAAGAAGATGTGGTTCTTTTATAGAATGGCGTATTATTCTGCCATTAAAAATGATAAGACTGAGTCATTCATACTCAAATGGATGTACCTTCAGGACATCCTCATAAGTGAAATAGATAGGTTACAGATGTGTAAACATTGTATCTTTTCTCTGGTATGAGAAAATGAAGATGTAAATGAGTTCTAGTGTATATAATTGATATTGTGAAATATAAAATATTTAAAAGGAAAGAGGGTGTAGGGGTAAATAACGAGGAAAAAAAGAATGTAATAGTGATTTTAAAAAAGGAACCAAAGATTATGTATATAGAGGGTGGCGGATTGCAGGGTGGGTGGGGGAAGAAGAAAAATGAGAATCAAGTCATTTCATATTCTGGTACAAACTTTCAATGTTGAATGTGATGATGATATGTATTCATAATGTACCAACAAAGACTTGAATTTAAAAAAAATATGAATGTTCAATGTCTGTTCAAGTTCCTGCTTTCAGGATTTGTGGGCCCATATCTAAGAGTGGAATTGTGAGATCATATGATAATTCCTTGTTTAATAGACAGGAACTTAATTTAAAAAAAGAAGATAAGCTGAATAAAAGATAAGGAATTTAAGCACAGATTTAAGATCTGTAAAACAAACTCAAAAGCAAGAAAGTCCCAAAGAAGAACCTTAAAAATGCTATAAGTTAAAATAAATATTCAGTCCATGAGTTTTTATTCTACATATTCTGCATTTCTTCTCAGTATCTATATTTTATCTATTTAGTATGTAATAGTAGTTACTTAATTTTGCATTTACTTGGTTGAATGACTACAGGAATAATAGCAATACATTTTTGGTGAATAAATCATACAGTTTTTAAAAATTTAAGAAACTAAACATTAAGAAACATATCTAGGGGAGGCATATTATGAGGTTCTTCATATACATTAACTCATGTAGTGCTCATGACAGTCGTTGGGTAAGAACTACAATGGCTCTCTATTTACTGATGATGTCAAAGTGTTTATGAAACTCGTTCCATTTCTCACAGGTTGCAGGAATTTGAACCTATGTGCTCTAGGTGCAGATTTTTAACTTCTACATTATTTTTGAAATACACATTAAAAACATAATCCAAATATAGTGATACATATATGAAACCCCAGGTGCTTGGGGGGCTGAACCAAAAGGATTCCAAGTTTGAGGCCAGCCTGGGTAACTTAGCAAGACCCTGTCTCAAACAGTAAGGAAAAAACAACAAGAGACACAGTGTTAGAGCATTTTCTCAGCCTGCCCAAGGCTCTGGGTTCAACTTTCAGTACCACCACCCTCTTACACGCAAGTTTTTCTGTAGCTAAGTGGCTTCTTGCTGTTTTAAGAAAATAAATGGAAAATTGAGAAGTCAGATTGCATGGTGACATCTGCTAGGGCACTAAGAACCACTTAATGTGACCTTTGCATTTTTTCCCCGAAAGCTCCTTGACGACAATGGAACACCACTTGATATATTTTGGCACAGGCTGTGATATGCATGTTTGAGACATGAGACATACCCCCATGGTGAACAGAGGGTCCCGTCTTCTCCCTCAAGCTCCAGATTGCTTAGGGCCACAAGTGCAAACCTTGGGTTTAAATCTGACACTCTCGATTTCCTCCTTTCATGTTTACGGATCTTATTCTCAGGATGCGACGTTCTCCCTTTCCTACATCCCTGTCTTCATTCCTGCCTCTACCTCATCATCTGTCTTAAATGTTTAACTTTTTTGCTACACCTCCTCAGAGCATGATGGCTTTTGACGGCAAGCTTCTCCAGTGATGGGACATTCCTTGGGGAAATCCATTTGCTTTCAGTCTTGGCAGGGAAGACCATACATCTATTACATAGAACAAAGGACATATTCATCAGGCCCTAAGATTCCCAATATATTTGCCTTTAGCTCTTTCCCTCACATTTTTTGTTCACCCAGCTTACATTTCTGTGCCCTTCATATCATATTTCAATCTTTTATTTTAATCCCCCTAATATTATTTTTTCCTTTTCTTTCTTTTCTGCCTCCTTTTTATCTTTCTCCCTTTCTTTCCCTGTCCTTCCTTTCCTTCCTTCCTTTTGTCTGTCTCCCCCTCTTTCTTTAAAAAGGAGCTACTTGTTTTATCCAAAATAGTAAAATAAACAACTCTCTCTATGTGATATTATGTAATCACATTATCAAATATTTCTTAATTTTTCTGTTGTGAGACCCAATTTTCTAAAGCTTTCTGATAGAAGAGATGAAGGACAGGGAAGAACAATATGTCAGCTAAAAACAGGTACTTACATATTTTCCATATTTATGTCATTTCCTTTAGCAATGTTACAAGAATACTTACAAATAATATTTAATGTCCATCCATGCATACACAGCTTTCTGTTAAGCTGCTACCAGCTACCTCAAAGACACAACTCCAGCCTTCTAAATTCTTTTTTTTTTTTTTAATTTTATTTTTTTT
>PVIR01007294.1:46166-61830 GCA_004026965.1 Petromus typicus
TTTTCCATAGCCCCACCCACCCTACCACCCCCCCATATATATAAAATTTGTTTCCTTACTTTTTTGTTACAATCTCAACATTGTCCCCTTTCACCTTATTTTACATTGAGCATTTTCTATTTCACAATATATAACATACAATGCTAGGACTCATTTACATCTTCATTTTCTCATACCAGAGAAAAGATGCGATATGTACAGCCTTCTAAATTCTTAATTCTGCAATAAAATGACCATATGGCAAAAATAATGATTTGTTACATTTTTCTATTAGCCTTTTGAACAAAATCCTGAAAACAACTGCAAAAATGTTAGAGTTTGACCGGCTGGAAAATACATTTGCATTTCAGTAGCTTTTGCATCTCTTCACACCTCTTATATGACTATTCTCAATTACAGGAAAAACCCCACCAAAACTATGAAGGGGCTTTCCAGACAGAAGTAAACTGTCCCCATAGGAAATAAAAATCTTCAAAGTGTCCTTTTCATTGAACTTGTTTCTCTTCCTAGGACAAATGGACACATCAGACATAAAATTTAATTGAGACTCACTAAAGTAAGGGTCTGGCTCACCTGAACAGGGGAGGTTACAGCATTCCATTAAGGAGACACCTAGGCGCTAACAACACATTGGCTACCTTATGTTACACGATATTGAACCTCTAATCACTGTCGGCTGTTCAGACCATTGTTTACTTAGGATTTCAACAGCTTCCCATTAAACTCTACTGAGATTCTATTTTGCATTTCTTTTTCTGTGTTTGTTCTAATTTAAGAGCCAGTTTACATATTGACAATTCTTTGACAGCGAAGAAAAAGCCACCAGGAGTGTATCTGTTTATTGAGGACTGACAGCTTTATAGCTAACATAAAAATAATCTAACGTTTATTGGGGCAAATGTTTGGACTGAGGATTAAGTGAAACTACCTAACAGAGAAAATCTTTTCATCCTATTCAGGCTTTTCAAATAAGGTTTGAGATCTGCTACATAAAACTTTTGGTATGGATTTCCTTAAAAATTCTTCCCTTAATTCATCCCATTACTCAATGCCTTCTATTTTGCTCCCCAAATTATGTTTTATGACAAGAATTTTGTAGTGAGCAAAATCTTTAAGAGGGAGATGCTACTGTTCTGAGACTCACTGCTATAGAATTTGCATGCTCCATGCAAACATTTGAGACAACAATAAATCAGAATCTAACCATGCATCTCCTCACATGATCTTATTCTATCATTTCCTATAGCTTGTACATAATTAGAATCCTTAAATTTTTTATTATTCTCACTTTGGTTTTTTATTTTAGTCATTATTGAGAGTAAGAAACACAACTTCTTTGAAACTGCTCTAAAACTTTTTAAACTATTGAGGAGTCTTTTCTTCCCTTGTTTTGGGTTTGGACAAGTATCAACAATGTATTTCTTTATTTTTAATGAGATATTTGAAATATCTTAAGAAGTAAATGAGTTCTAGAATTGTATGTTATATATTGTGAAATAGAAAATTCTCAAAGCGAAATAGGGTGAAGGGGGAAAAATAATGAGATTATAACAAAAAGAAAGGGAACAAAGTTTAAGTATATGGGGGGGGTGGTAGGGCTATGGGAAAAAATGAAAATTAAGTTGTGTCATATACTGGTACAAATTCTCATTGTTGAGTGCAATCATGATGTGTATATGTAATGTACCAATAAAGATTTCAATTTAAAAAAAAAAAAAAAAGAAAGAAAGAAAGAAGCTATTTTAGGGCCATGGATTTAGCTTAGTAGTTCCAGTGCCTGCCTTGCAAGTGCAAGGCCTGAGTTTGATCCCCAGTAACCACATACAACAAAGCCAGATGAGGTGACTCCCGCCCACCAAGTGGTAGCTCATGCCTATAATTCCAGCACTCGTGAGGCAGAGGTAGGAGGATTACTGAGTCTTATCCTGAGTTCAGAACCAGCCTGAACTACAAAGTGAGACCCTGTCTCAAAAGAAAAAAAAAAAAAAAAGATGCTATTCTTTCTATAAGTGGTAATGTTGATCATTTGAAAATAGTTAATCAAAATGTTATTAGACTGACAATACTTCACTAAATTTTTTAAAAATTTGATGTTAGTTATGTCACTAACTATGTTAGTGATGTTAGTGATGTTAGTGATGTTAGTGGTGTTAGTATCTCATTTCCTAATCTTTTCTCTACAGTCTGAAGAATTTGGTACTCAGGCATCGCATCCAAGCACTATTTGTGTCAGCTGTGACTACATTTTCATTTGCCACATCTTCGGCCCCCACCCCTCTCCTGACCCTGTTTTCCACTGAGAAAATATGTGGAGAAAAGAAATAGGCATCTTGAGAAAGGTAGCTCTGGAGCTGCTGGAGAGCTAGAAATGGAAAGCAGGCTTTCCATTCCTGCACGGAGGCAGTGAGAGACATTGGTTCTTTCTCTTTGAAGACTGCCCATTTCCTGACAAAGCAGATATGTGATCAGCCAGGTAGTCCGGTTCGTAGTTTCATCTTTGAATCTGTTGTCTTCATGGCCATGAGTCATTTTTTTGTAAAAATATTTTGTGCATCTACAAGTGAACAGAAAAAGGAGAGTCTGGAGATGGCAGAAGGATGCAGCAGCCGAAGAGTAGTTGTTTCACAGCATTTACCCCATGCATGCACCTCACACAAACGGGCACTTCACTCGGAGGCAATGGTGAGAGATTCCAGCTCAGGACTCTGAGCCAGTGGGTGGGTGTCCTGGGACGCAGCAGAATGCCTGAATCAGACGAGAACTTAACAAATACTTGCTAAACTAAACTATATTACAATTTTTAACTATTTGAAGATAGATCTGGTCCTTTTAAAAAAAGAAAAGAAAATTATGCACTGTTTTTCATCAATTAAGTGGAATATATAATTTATTCCTTAATAGAGTAAATGTGTTCTTCAGTGCTTCCTGAACCAACCCAAGGTGGTGATGACTGGCTGATTTTAAGGTGTGCAATGCCTGTAAGTGGTAGTCCACTGGAAATTATGGCTCCTAAGGAGTTTATATTTTGTTCCTAGAACATTGGTTCGTCAGCTTCTTTTGCAAGCTATCTGATTTAAAGGCTCTGTGATCCCTTCTGGTTTCCATCGCGAGGTACTTTTCTTTCCTAACAAATCACATCTTCAGACACCACAATCCTGCATGTGTCCCGTGACTGTGGCATGTTGGAAGAACTCCTTTGCGCGTAGGTTACACTTGCTCTAAGGAGGTGATGTGTCAGGCTGCATTGCATCTGAATCCTGCGCCTCCTTTGCCCCAAATCTCCAGAAGCTGCCCTGCCCAGTGCTTTTTAGACACAGTGCCTGTCCTTTACGTGGTTCTCCATCTCCTTCTGTGGGTTTGGTTCCCGGTTTCTCCCCTGGGCGGGTGACAGGGATCTCAGCCCGGCAGTGTCAGCTCATTCCTGAGAATGATCACATCCTAGGAAACATGATCAATTGCAGTAGGAGACCTGCATCCACAGCTCCAAAGTATTCCTCTCGGGTCCACCAGAGTCCAGTTTTAGAAATGAACTTTTTTCTCAGCCTGGACTATCTATGATTAGAAATCGAGAGGCTACAAGGAGCCTCTTGTAAATCTGTTTTCTTTAAAACCAAACACTAAGACCCCCTACGTCTCAGTGATTGACATTTTATTTTATATTTGTTTAAGATGTCTGGACTTTTGTTGGGCTCTTTGGGTGAGCAGAGTTGCTGCACAGGTGTGGACCGCTCGCAGCCAGAGAAACTGGGCTGTGGAACCACCTGAAATGACGGCAGCACAACAAAGCTCTGCCCTGAACAATATTCTGCTCAAAAGGAATTGATTTGCTTGTAACTTCAAATGGCCCATGTGGACCGCTTTATGTCAATATTATAAAATCCGAAAGATCTCAATAACACAGTTAAAATAATTTTTAAGCTTATGCCACTCAGCAGGACTTTAAAAATCATTTTGTAATTTTGTTTTTTTAAAAAATGGGCTCTCCCCAAAACCACCATAACAGGATCCATTTCAATACATTTTTAAAATGTATCTTTAAAATTATTATAATAGTTATAGTCATATTAGGCAGCTTGGAAATTCTTTCCTTTCCCTTTGATTCATGAAGACATAATTTAAAAAAGGTTTTTACTAGACTATGCTAGTAGCCCCAATAATAAAAGCATAGTATATGGTGAAAATAAATGGAATAAATACATAAATTCATGCTGTAGGTGAAATTTGAACTATTTGAAATTTATGAGAATTTTATATTGTTGATTTTTGAGTCAATTTCAAATGTACATGGAGTCATTAGCGTTAGCAAGCCTTTAATTTTTATCCCTTGGACAAGAGCCTTATTGTGCCAGGATGTTTATATACATCAAGAATAAGCAACTCGACAAGGCCATTTTTTATTCATTGTGTAATTATGTTTTCCAGTCCTATTTCAGTCTGAAATAGGCATATTTCATATTGGACTTGCCTGCCTGGTAAGAGTCATTGTAAATCATTTATTAAACATTATTAAACATGAAGATTAATTTTTTCCCTTTCTTATTTCAAGAAAATAAAGCACCCTTGGGAAGAAATGAGACAGCGAGCATCAGTGAATAGGAAACACCTTCCTTACTCACCTCTGCTCCCTGTTAGTGCTCCCAGCCCTGTCTGATTGGATGTGGTCATTTCCCTGCACTCTGCTGCTGTGGCTACAGAGCTTCTGCACCGAATATTCCCCATTTGCCTCAGTGCTCACTAGTTGACAACTTCATCTCTATTAACTATTTATTTTCCTTTGAGGTCGCATCATATTCCTTTCCAAGTCTGTATTCTTTTCATAGCCCTATAAACTAAATGTGTTGCATGAACTTCTTTGATTTGGGTTTTGTTGCCAAGACTTTTTTCCCCTACTCCTTTACTGATTTCCACAAATAGCGCTTTACTTTGGGTCCCTCGAAGGTGTGTATGAGTTGATGACGTTCCATTGTCCACGTAGGACCAAGCCAAAACTCACCATGTGAAAGATAAAGCCAGAAGAGAATAAAGGCCATGTGTCAATACTGAGAAAAAGACTGACTGCAGCTATTTTCTTTTTTTTCCCTCCAGCGTAGTGTTTATAGTTGTGTCCATGGAAACTGCAGGTGGATTTCTGAGGATTGAATCTGACCCTGGGGATATTCACAAGTAACTTTGAAAACATTTGGTCCTTTAACTTTGGGCTCCTAGTATACTTACACTTGTTCTTTTCCTTATCTCCTAACTGCAAATAACACACGATGTATGGGACCGGGAGGGTGTGTGGGCTGGGGCTTGTCGGTCTTTGTTGGAAGAGGAAGGAATGGGTGAGTAAAGGATTAGGAGACACTTTTACAGAAGATTGTGAGACCCAGAATGGCAGGTAGCGCCCTCCCTCATCCACACTCCCTCACGGCTGCGAGGCAGAAATAAAAAGCTCTTCCATGTTTTTCCCATCATATACTCCCATTAACAACATTACTGAGAACAAAAGTAGCTTTCTTATCTATTTCTTCTGTCCCCATCTTCTAAATCCTATCTCTACTTTTGCTCAATAAATAGGAGATTGGGAACTTCCAATTCTGTTGCATTCCCCACATAGGACAGAAAAGTAACAACTTTGCTTGTGTTTTCCCTATCTGTAGCTAATGTATGTAGGGATGTATATGCTTAAAGGTGATGTTTTTAATTTACTCAGATAAGGAAAAATAGTAATGCCATTGTAAGATGCCATCTTAGAAGGTTAGAGCACTTAGGAGAAATGGAGATTAGCAGATAGGAAGCAGAGAGAAATTTTAAGAGAGAATCAGAGAAGACTGCTTCTAGGGTGCAGGATATAAGACACGGTGAGATGTGTGATAACCCTAAAAATGTTTTTCCTTGACAGAACTCCAGATGATGTTGGACATCTGAGTACTCTTTCAGAATACACAATACCCAAAGGAATCTTATAAATCATTTTTAATTTGCCTAAGGAGAAAGGAAATACTGTATTGAGACAATGAGAGGAGTACATGTTTTAGTGCTGATGGATTAAACTGCAGAATCTCAAAATTTATAGAATAAATATACAAATTAATCTTTGGTGACCTAAAATTACCTGCTTACTATGTCCCACAGATCATTTGTTGGATGGCATCTTTTATGTGCCCTGTAGTTGCCTACACTTTGGACACTTCACAGTTTATTAACAACTTAATCATAAACCAATTTTTCTATTTGTTTAATACTTGGACCCCCATTCGCATGGGGGAGGGGTGTGTCACAGCTCTTGACTGTAGGTTTTCATTTGCCCATGCGGTCTGCCTCCCGTTAACAGGAATAATTGGGAACTGGACGCACAGAATATAGATTCACAGCCTTCCAGAAATACTGCTAGAAACATGTATTTTACAGGCCTCTGTGAAAATATCTTCAAAAGGATCACGTTTGGTGGAGGTTTCAAATATAAGACCTCAGATACACATTCTTTTTTCTTCCTCCCCTCCTCCCTCCATTACATCTCTCTCTCCTAAATGTAAACTATTACCCTATTCTGTCCCTCTTTAGGACTAACATGGGATTTATCACATAGGCTGCTGGCATAATTTTAAATACTCTAGACTTAGAGTTTTGTGGAGGGAATAGCTGACCAGTGATACCTTGGAGAATTAAAACAAGAGAGAGAGAGAGAGAGAGAGAACACTTATCTAGTTATACTGAACATTTTAAAAAAGACAAAATGTAATTGCTTTTTAGAATTTTTTATTGATATATGTACAGTGTGATGCAGGAAAGTACATATACTGTATGGTTCTGTGAATTTTCACAAGCTACATACCCCACACATAGCACTCAGACCAAAAACTCGGGAGGTTTGCAGCTCCCAGAAGCCTCCCGTGGCCTCCTTCTGCTATGCCCCACCCCACCCCAAGGTAAGGCCATCCCCACGCTGACTCTAATTTTCAGATATCCTATCGTTTTCTCCAGTTTATTGGTCAATTTTTATGGACGAGCAAAAGACGGTGGCTAATCACCATAGCTGGCTTCTTTGCATGGTGGGATTTTCCTAGCTGTTAATTATTAACTTTTCCTTAAAATAAAACTTCCATTGTGTAAGGAGAAAAACTCCGTGAGCACAGTACATGTGATATAAATCACTTTTATGTCTGTGAAACAGCTGAGTTTACATTTTTATTACATTGTTTGAAAAAGTATCTTTTCATCTGGAAAGAATCAGTTTAAAATGTGATTGTCAACACAAAAAACCAGTTTTCTGTTTAAAATGGCTGCCAGTGGAGCTAAGAACTATAATTAAGCCAGGTTTTTCTTCACAGACACTGGTTACTAAAACCTACATGTTTTTTGCTGAGATTCATAAAGGGATTTTCTTTACTTTAGAAAGGAGGTAAGGTGTTTTGTTTAGAGGTGGTAAATAACTAATGAACAAGACCATAAAGGAAAGGGCAGAATGCTTCCTTCTGTGAGTTAATTTAGTAGTGGGGGTTTAAGTTAAATTTAAAATAATACATGCATTTATAAAATGTTGCCTGATAGGAATATTTCAGTTTGAAAAAATATTTTGCTTATTAGCTATCAACTTGCAGCATAACTTTCTTTCTAGAAATTTTAAATATAAATAAAGCTGAGAAGGTCTTCCAGAAATATACCATGGTTTGATTAGATTAATTATTCTAGTATAGGTATATATGGGTTTGAAAGCCTGTAGTCATTTTTCTTAAGTTCATTAATTTCTTCATGTTTAATGTGAAATAATAAAAAAGGGAAGGATACATCTTTTGGTGGTGTTTTCTAGCATTTAATTTTTGAATAGCATTACTAAATGAATATATATATATAATACTTATTTTATTATTGATTTATACTTGACAATATAATAAAATTTTTTTTACTATACTGTGTCCCAGCACAGTGAGGCCATAATATTTGCAGTTTTATCATAGTCCTAAATTCTTGCTTCAAAAGTATATTTTTTGAAATATTGGACAATGATCATAGCATAATTTTACATGCTAGCCAAGTCTTCATTTTAAACTAGGATTCTAAAATCCCATTATCTTGTGGGTTTCCTCACAAAAGACATATTTAGGCTTTAAAATGTCATGGGATTTTTGAAGAATAAAAATTCTCCATAATCCAAAATTGAAGAAATTGTGAAAACTATTTAGCCATAACCAGATAACCAGAATATAATCCATTTGGAATAGTTCATTAGGATAGTGTATATATTAGTATAGTATCTAGTGCAAAGTAATTTGGATTAAAGCTGAATCCATAACTATTTCAGTGAGCTGAAACAGAGTGAGCTTAGGATTCAGCATTTTTCCTGACAAGGACAGATGGTCAAACTTTGAAGGTGGAATGAGAGATAGAGATGATTTATAGATTTAAATAACAAAGTACCAACCTTCAAAAATCAGGATTAAAATTAAATAAGCTTTGATGATTCATTTTAGTTTGGATGTTTCCTTAGAGCTAATTAATAATTATTCTTCTTATTATTACTTTTGAATAATCACAGCAAATATAGTTATATCCTAAGATGTCACCACACTTTAGAGAAGAATCTTAACAAAAATGCTTCTGGGTGTGGGGACCAGTGGATTTTATAAATGAACTAAATTAAATTTAACTATGTAGCTAAATTACATATCCTAATGAAAGCTCCTAGGTAGTACTTTGTACACACCTTTCTCTTTTTATCAACTACCAATTTAACTAGAGTGCTATTTTATACACATACACACATATGGTCTATACTGCAATAAAAAGGCAAAAGATGGATTTTTATATAGGAAAGATAAGATTTTTCCTACTTAACATTTCTATTTTCCTCTTAGATATTTATTTTTATCCTCTGTTGGCTACAAATGTGTTTGAATTGTGTGATAGACCCATGATAAAGTGAATGCTGGCTACTTTTATATATTTGGTATTTTTAGAGGATTGATAGCTTTGAATATTCAGGAAAGAATGATGGGAGCAAAGGAAACCAGAATCACACATTTTTGCAATACGTGGGATTGAACCTAGTCCTATACTAAATCTGCAGCTCTTATTTTTTTTATTTGGAATTTAAGTGATTACTTTGCATGCATCAAACTGCCAATGATTTTCTTAAAATCAGTTTTTACTCCATTTTTTTTCTTTCATTCCATCCTTGTCTTTTTCCCCCAAAGATACCTGGTTTTCTTTTTTTCCTCTTTATTTTTCATTTTAAACATCTATGAAATACTTCAAGGATAATCAAATTCACTATAGCTGAACTTCACACATCGAATGGATTTTACTCTTCATTTCACTGTATTTCCTTAATCAATTATCATTGTAATGTCAGTTAATAATATTAATTCCAAATAATTCAGCCACCTGCAAAGTTTATTTCTGTCATAAAGTTAATGTTTGGATGTATTTTACTTATCAGATCATAAGCAAAATTAAGTGTACAGCAGTAACATATAGTTAAATGTAAATATATCCTTGAAATGAAATAATATACAAAGGTAACAAAGAAACATTAAATAAATATAGGGTTCCCCCCCCCGAGGAGTCTATGAATATTTTATATGATTTCAGTAAAAATGAGCAAAACCGAATCTACAAAAAGTCCCATTTCCTCCGGATTTCGTGAATGTGACAATTCCATTAAACCACAAATCCTGATGGTTGGAAAGGTGATCTTTTCTAAGTAAGTAAAAAAAACAGCAAGAAAGCAGGGACTTACTTTTCCTGAGGGCCAAACCAGTAAGACAAGTTCAGTTCCCTGGACTCTGAGGTCCTCTTAGGAAAGGAGAAGAAAGAGAGATGACAGTAGAGCACATACTTTCAGTATGGATAGAATGCAGAGGCTTCCGTCAGAGTGTTACACGCCTGCCTGAGCGCTCTCCTCTACTATGAAATCAAAGACACAGTTTAAATGCTAAATATCTGAGAGTATTACAAGAGAGTATTTGGAACCTTTATGTTGGGCAACACGTACGGGGCTGGAATGCTGTGATCATCTGCGATTAAAAAGGCAGCCTGGTGCTTGGTCTCAAGGGGTCCGTGCAGGGCGTGGGAGCTCCGAGGTGGCGTCCCCAGCCGCCTGCCTGGGTGCCTCAGCCTTTCCTGACCGCCAGTCTTTGTTGAGAACTATTGGCAGTGGCGGCAGTTTGCAGCTTCAGATAAGAAGCGCGGCTCGCAGGTAATGCCCTGTTCAGAGCCTTGGTGACAGACTGCGGAGTGCAGGTTTTCTCAGGTGCTCTGTTTGCTCAGTAATCTTTCAGTGCCAATCTCTCCCCGAGTGCCGAGAGCCATCAGGAACGGACGACAGCCATTAAGCAGGCGATATTTGTCATCTCTCAGGTTACCGCTTTGTTACTTTGCAGCGGGGAACGGATGCTGCTACGCTTTAAGAAAAGAAACTGAATTTATAAATATTTCAGACTTAAAGAGAGGCCACGATATTCCTTCCATTTCTTGAGAAACAAATACAGAGTATTCCCAAAATGCTCCACTTTTCCTTTCAAAGTACCGAGAACTATGTGCTTTATGTTAATGTTTGGAGTTCGTATCAAAAAATTACTCTTAGAGTGTCTACAACTTGTTTCACCATTCATGTGTCTACATTTATGTTTTCCACAAGCATTCTGATTAAAACAGGCATGTTTGCAAAGAGCTAGTCACAGAAATCATTTTTACCTGCACACACAAAAAAACAAAAATAAATGAGATTTGGCTGTAAAAAATAGCATGACACTGAAGCAATTTTCTATATTTCACTTATTCTTGTGTGAAAGAGGTGTTTGCACCATAGGAATAAATAACTTTAAAATATTTCTTGTTACATTTCAGTTTTTACAGTTTTTAGGAAATGGTATTGTACTCAGTATTATTTTGTAGTTAACATTTGCATCTCTTTTGTGGTTATATTTATATAATTATTTGGAATAATATTAATCCTGTTAAATATAAAATGGATGGTGTATTCACTTGTTTCATGTTTTCTAAATTAATATCAATGTCTACATTTACTTTTGAAGTTCTTTAAGAAGGTTTGTCCTTTTCTAGAAAGCACTCAGAAATTACATCTAAACCTGGCATGTTAGTTTTCAAACCATTCAAATTTTCATCTGTTGCTTTTGTTATTCTTTCTTTAATTCTATTGGCTAGTTTTTTATTTTTAAAAAAAGGAAAATGAATAGGGGCAGTCCTAAGGCAATATAATAAAGGGGGATCTTAACCAGGATTAGGATAAATGAACACTCCTTCTACCCACCATAGTTTTCAGGGCTGTGAAGAAATTCTGAGTAGAATATATTGGGAAGACTGTTTCACTGCCTCTATTTTAATAGCCCTCTCCCTTTCTTCCATCTTTGACCCCTGTGTAATGTACCTAAGAGCAGGTGTCTCACTGTGAGTGAGTGGGCTCACCCAGGTCCCCTGAGTAAAGGAGCGCCATCTTGGCCGCTGCCTAACACACTAACTTTCGTGCTGAGAGTCTTGATGTTGCTTTTGCAACCCTCAAACAGGAAAAATCTTACAGAGGACAGTGGCTGTGTGTGTTTATTTTATTACCACAGGCTCGTAATTGCTGGAGAGGCAAGGGGTCTCCCCTCTATCAGCTCTAATTGCTGTGAAGGCCTGTGGGCTTCTACCGAGGCTGAAGCATGGCGGGGAACATTTCCTGGACAGAGCCTGGGGCCTGGGCTGCAGGGCAACGTGCCAAACTCTTTCAGTGCTTCCCTGCCCCACCCCCACCTTCCTTGTCTCTAGATCACCCTCAAAAGGCATTTTATAGTCTCAGGAACATCTATGAAGGGGGCATTTGACTGCACTGGACCTCTGACTCCAAGTGAGAAGAATTAGAGGCATCTCTCAGGGTTCAGAGGAAGTTCTACTAGCAAGGATTAAACTCTTTACAAATGGAAGCTCTACCTGAAAGATTATGTTCCTGAGAATATTGACACAAAGTAGGAATAAACTAAGAGTCATTTAATATGAGTCTCTTGGTTAATTTTCTCACAAACCTGATCAAATTGGGCTGTTCTGAGTGGATCTGTTCTAACTGTGGAAATACTGTAGAATATCTTTTTAATAAGTTATCTATAGAAAGAAACTCACCTCTGAGTTCAGGTAAAATTTAAATTCCAATATTCAAATATAAATTTTTAAATGCCAGTTTAGCAACTATATTTGAAGAAAAATATAGAGGCCTGAAACGTGCCGAACAGCAGGGAACAGGAATAACCTTTAATGAGCACTACTGTAGTGCTGGGTCCTTTATACACATTGCATTACATGATCTTCACAACAACCTTTGAGGTAAGTTTTATTGTCCCCATTTTATAGGTGGATACTGAGTTGCCCAAGGTCCCACAGCTAATAAATAAATCCAGGCATGTCTGATTCCAGAGCCCATGCTCTCTCCTGTGTGCCACAGCGCCTCCCAAGAATCAAATCCACAGATGGCATCTTGCATCACCAGTCTTATCACATCTTACACAAGAAATAGTGTTCAGTGACAGCCGCATTTTTGTGTCTATGAGAATGCTTCATTCAGGGAAGCCAAATTTCAGTATTTTGTTTCCAGCTGGCCTTAGTTCACATCATCTGCACATGAAGCACTTCATAAAGACTTTGTAAGAGTCCCCCAACTTCACCGGAGTAGGACTTTGCAATATAAACATGTAGAAATGAGAGCTTAAATATCCATCTTCCACAGGTGTTACCTGTGCATGTCTGTTCTTGCACCTTCATTATTCTTCTTGCAGAGTGGCTTCATCTGGCCTTCTGAATGTGCTTTCATCAGAAGAATGCTTTAATACGGAACCTGAGTGTGCAAAGGCAACCGACTTCAAGTTGAACTTAAATAATTCAGGATGCTGACACACTGATCTATATAACCTGTTCTTCATATTGTAATTAAACCACATAACAATAGTAACTCTAATAATAATTTGTTTTCCAGTAGCACCTTTTGATGAGAAGCTCAAATAGCTTTATGACAATTGTCTCAATAATCCTCTCACCATCCCTTTGGAAGAGATGAAGGGAAATACATACATCTTCCTCTTTCACAGGCAGAAAGTCGGGCACAAAGAAGTTACTTCCTGAGTGACTGTCAGAGGGCTGCATTGGATTATTAACTGCCTGTTGATGTTTTGGTTTTGTTTATTTGCTAAGTTGGTTTGTTTAGTTTGGTCTTGTGGTCAAACCCAAGACCCAAACAGAATCAGAATTCCGCGGGAAAGAATGAAACAACAAAGAACGTGTGGCTTAGTGCTCAGTTCATGAACATTTATGTAATCCGGAGAAGAACAGTCTCAAAGGCATTTACTGATCTACTCCTAGAGGAAGACTGACTTCATTCCTGAGTCAGTTTTCTTCCCATGAGGACACAGAAGTAACTGAATTGTGATGTTAGACCATCTTCCCCTGGCTGCCACCCTTCCCGAGAGCCTCTTAGAACAAAGAAATAGTAGAACAGTTCATTAATCTGTCTTTTCTTGTAAAGATGAGAAATACTTAGTACAGACAGCACTTATCAAGCATCCAGAAATTATTTTTAGTTACCAGTGGCAATATTGCAACTGTAATGTTCCTTACATGAAGCAATTTCTTTTTAAAATGCTGCCCCAATATGTATATTTTGGAGTCCAGGAGTCTGATCTCTTTATCTGTAAGATGATAATCATGGTCAGGGACTCTTAAAGTAATACAGCAAATGTCGAATATATGGTAAGGTCTCAGTCAGTGTTCCCATTTCTGCCTGTCTCCGACTCACGGAAAGAAGAGAGACACAAAACTGAAGCATACTCATTTGGCCCCTTGTTTCTTCTGTTCTTGTTGCCTAGAAGTTATCTGGCTCAGCTTAACTTAGGTCTGTTTCTAAAGGAAAGAATGGTGCTTCCATATGGGAGAATCCCCTTCTTTCCAGGCATTGCAATCAGCTCTCTCAGAGACTGAAAAACATATGCTGGAAGTAAGGCCAGCAGGCAGGTTAAGGTAAGCTCTACAAAGAGCTATGTGCTGCTTCCCTGAGGTCTTGGGCCATTCTTGTACAGAACTATTGCTATAGAATAACTAATTCTCAAATCTCTTCAGCTCAGAGGACAAAAGTACTCAGGGCCAACATTTTAGTAGCATGAAAATCATCTGAATTAACTGAATGTATAAGTTTCTATCAAGGAGCTACTGAATGTCTTGCTTGTCAGGTGTGATTTAGACCACTGTGTGTGTGTGTGTGTGTGTGTGTGTGTGTGTGTGTGTGTGCTAATAGTAAAGGAAATCAACTGAATACACTGAAGTTTTTGTGACAAAAGTCCCCAAGACACAGCTTCATGTAAGCATTTCTCAAACCTGTAATTAAGAGCTCACTGGTAGTGCCTGGGCTTTGTGCTTAAAACAGATAACTTTATTGACAAAATATTTGACCACCAGGTTAAACGTTTTGTTGGGGCAAGGACAAATAAAACAATATTGTGAAAAGAATGTCCGAGCCCTTACCTTTTCTTTTGTATTTTTATTAGTATACAAACCTATGGGTTCAGGAAATACAAATTTGGACCTAAAAGATGACTGATTAGAGCTCTAGCAGTGGTAAGTGGGGAACAGAACCCAGATGGAAGTTCCTGATTTGCATAAGTTCACCTTTACTCAGGAAGAGTAACATCAGCAAGACAGAGAAAATGTTTACCATGATCTCCCATTCGGTGAACCAGTTTTGATAACAACTCACAAACAAGAGTACTTACTGGGAGTCCAACATCCCACAGGACAATTCTGGCACACTATCAGAGCAAAAAATATAAAGCTTGACACACTGAAGAGAGAACCTGCACCACCGCCCTCTCTTGCAGTGGCTCAGCTCAGTGCCGAGAGATCTCTTAGCCTGCAGTTCCTGCCACAGGGGTGGTGAAAGTGCAGTGAGGCAGCACCTGAATCTGCAGCCTGTGTTATAACCACTGAGAAATTTCACTTTTTAAAAATTCAAATAGGGCTAAAGATATGGCTCAGTAGCACAGCATTTGCTTATCAAGCATTAGGCTCTGGTTTCAGCACCCGGCAGAGGATAGATGGACGAGAGAGAGAGAGAAAGAAAGATAGACAGACAGATAAAAGATGGAAATGAACTGTCATATGAATGCCTCCTCTGGGTATATATCAAAGGTAAGAGAATCAACACCTTGAAGAGATATTTGCAGTCCTGTGTTTATTGCAACATTATTCAAAATATTAAAAGTTAGATGCATATAATTTATACATGCACTCACATAGACAGACACACATATCCCCAAAGAATATTATCAGGCCTTAATAAAATCCCACCTTTTGTGACAACATGGATAAACCTAGAAGACATTATGGTGAGTGAAACAAGGCAGATTCAGAAAGACAGTGCACGAGGGGCCGGGGATTTAGCTCGGTGGTTTCAGCGCCTGTCTTGCAAGCGCAAGGACCCGGGTTCAATCCCCGGTAACCACATACCTATACTGGGTGTGGAGACTCACACCCAGCAGCAACCAGTACCACATACCACAGTGCCAGGCGTGGTGGCTCACGCCTGTAATCCCAGCACTTGGGAGGCAGAGGCAGGAGGATTGCTGTGATGAGTTTGAGGCTGAGCTCAGGGCCAGCCTGAACCACAAAGCGAGACCCTGTCTCAAAAAACCTAAAAAAAAAAAAAAAA